>JAVSCE010020398.1:0-24236 GCA_032199065.1 Smutsia gigantea | reverse complement strand
AAATACCATTTGACCCAGGAATTCCACTCCTAGGAATTTACCCCAAGAATGCAGCAGCCCAGTTTGAAAAAGACAGATGCACCCCTATGTTTATCGCAGCTCTATTTACAATAGCCAAGAAATGGAAGCAACCTAAGTGTCCATCAGTAGATGAATGGATAAAGAAGATGTGGTACATATACACAATGGAATATTATTCAGCCATAAGAAGAAAACAAATCCTACCATTTGCAACAACATGGATGGAGCTAGAGGGTATTATGCTCAGTGAAATAAGCCAAGCCGAAAAAGACAAGTATCAAATGATTTCACTCATATGTGGAGTATAAGAACAAAGAAAACTGAAGGAACAAAACAGCAGCAGACTCACAGAACCCAAGAATGGACTAATAGTTACCAAAGGGAAAGGGATTGGGGAAGATGGGTGGGAAGGGAGGGATAAGGGGGAACAGGGGGCATTACGATTAGCAGATGTAATGTTGGGGGGGGGCACGGGTTGGGCTGTACAACTCAAGAGAAGACAAGTAGTGATTCTATAGCATCTTACTGCGCTGATGGACAGTGATGTAATGGGGTTGGTGGGGGGGGCCTGATGAAGGAGGTAGTTTAATAACCATAATATTGCACATGTAATTTTAGATTAATGATACCAAAATAAATTATTAAAAAATTACACTGTTATTGGAGCAAGCAGAGCCAAGATACAGCAAGCAGTACGCTAAGTAGAGGAGCCCCTAAAATGATGACAAAAGGCTTCAGCTTTAATCAGGAGCTCAGTTAAAAGTAGTTTCAGTTGCCTTTTAGAAGTCTGTCTGTACTCTGTAGTCTTTGGCAAATAATTAAAATTTAAAACTTAGAGAAACTTCATTCACACACAATAGGTGTTGGCTTAAGAGCCAGAGTCGCCTGACTCCCAGAGTGGAGCTATGTGGCGTTTTCTTACAGAAACAGAAGAGAGCAAGAGAGTAACAGGCACGTGCAGTGCGACCGTATTAAATGCTAAATATACCATTTTTACTCAGCTCTTGTACTATCTGTTTCTCTTTAATCACCTCTTTAATCATAGCGTGGTTTAAAAACACTACTGATATGTGATCAAAATCTAGTTTAAAAATTCAGCTCCTATAGTTACTCACTGGATAGCCTTTGGCAATTTAAAAAAACAAATCCATGGTCCTTGTGGTTGTGAGATTCAAACAAGATAAAGTAGAAAAAAGCACTCAAGCGCGGCACGCAGCATGGAGCGGTATGTCTTAAGCACTCTCTCGCAGCTAAATCCTTCCCAGACCGCCCACTGGCGGACGCTGTTTGTCTTGGAATCGCGAGTAAGAGACCTGGGAGACCGCGCGGAACAGCCCTACAGGAAATTAGAGGTTGAGGCCTGAAGCTGCGACATGAATTTTCGCTTTTTAAAACGCCGCCAGACTCTGGGCTCGAGATCGCGCCCAAATATCCGAGTCCACGCCCAGGCCCCACGACGCAGCCGCCGGCCCACCGGCCTCTCTGGCCCCCAGACCCCGGGCCAGCCTCTCTCCTAGTCTCCTCCCCGCCCCTTCGCCCCGCCAACGCTAGACCCGGCATGCATCGCGCCGACCTTTTCCTTCCGAGCCGACCCCCACCTTCGGGCGCCTCCAAATGACAGGCGGCGCGGAGCATTGTGGTCCGGTGCGCGAGAGCGCGGCCGGAGGCAGGGAAAAGAAAGCAAAAGACTGGGCGAGCCGGTATGGCACCCCCCGCGCACGCGCAAGGGCGGTGGCAGGCATGAAAAGGGGCGGTGCGTGGTCTACGGAGAGCGAAGTGGGGCGGGGTCGCGCGGCCTTGGCGGGGAGTCCGCGAGCCGGGAGGGGCGGGGGGCGGGGGGTGGGTGAGGGAGCGGGAGGAGGAGGAAGTGTCATGGCGTCGGGCCGTGGAGCTTCTTCTCGCTGGTTCTTTACTCGGGAACAGCTGGAGAACACGCCGAGCCGCCGCTGCGGAGTGGAGGCGGATAAAGAGCTCTCGTACCGCCAGCAGGCGGCCAACCTCATCCAGGACATGGGACAGCGTCTCAATGTGTATCCTTTCCTGTTCTTGGCCTTCCGCTGCTCACGCCCTGTCCTCGCTACTCGCGCGGTCGCCCGGTCTCCGGGCCTGCTGTCCCGCGAACATGGCGCTGCCGCTTCGGCATTGGCCTCGGCCGCTACGTAAGGAAAGGCGGGCTCGGGCTCGGGCTCGGGAGGCCGCGAGCTGCCCGCGGAGGAGGGGAGGTGGAGTGGAGCCCGGGAATGCGGGCCGGGAGACCGCGTTGTGTAATCTGTTTGGGGCCGCGCGTGGTGGCGGCGGGGGATGGGAGTGCCGCCGAGGCGAGAGGACATTCTCAGGGCTTAGCGTAGGAGAGAGGCGGCTGCTTCGACTTCTCGTCCGCGGACGGGCCAAAGGGTAGGGCGGGTAGCGATGCTGAAAGGCGTCAAGTGTTTTCCGCAGTTTTTCCCCGCGCTCCTCGCCGCTGTGATGGCGTCTCTCTTGTACCTTGCGAGCGCACCGGAGGTCTTTATGTTCTTGGCGTAGTTTTGCATGGTTGTGCGCGCGCGTTTCAACTGAGTTGAGTCAGTCGTAGCCATTAATCCTTCCTGGGCTCGCTTAAAGCAGTAGTAGAGTGAAATGCTCAGCAGCTATTACTGTTTATTTGGCGTCGAGCCTTCCGCCACCACCAGCACCCCCCGCAGGTTTCTGTTTTCTGTTTTTACAGTTTTTGGTATGGTTTTGAGTGAATCGGAAGCACAGGAAAAGAACCGTATATCGGGAATTTTCCATCAGAATTGTTTTGGAAATGAGACATTGTGTTTCTCCGTTATTTCCTCAATGCCCTTTCCAGCTCTCAGCTTACAATAAACACTGCGATTGTTTATATGCATAGGTTTTATATGCATCATTCTTTCACCAAATTCAATAGAAATGTAAGTACCATTTCCTTGTCTTTTTTTTAACTATATCCAAATTTTGAGGTACATCTATACGCAGAAGAAGTTGGTCATGGATTTTACTGTTGTTGTATGTAGTGTTCTAATTAACTGTGAAGGTAAACGCGTAATAAACCTTTTGCTTCAAATGCGGGGTTTCTGGTTTGTTTATTTTTTTTGTTTCGTTCTTTGTTTCCTTATTTGTGATGACAAGCTGCCAGGCACTGTGTTTGGCTCTGGGATGTTTTCTAAACTAAACGGTAAATGCGAAACATTTATTTACTCAAAAGAATTATTACATCGGTATTCATTTGAATTTTATACTTACATTTGAATAACTTTAAACAGTAATATACAGTGTAATGTGGGCAAGCCTAGTCATTCTGTTGTACATCTTAATTGTGTGAAAATCACGTTTCAAGTACTGTGAATTGGGTTTAAGTTAATTGTAACATTGTTTTGAAGTGAGCTTAGCAAAAATATTTTGCTAACACAATTTCTTGATGTCAGGTGTTCCTGATTATCACACGTTAGCATTGTCTACTTAAATTTTGGGTATGTTGGTGGGCGGGGGTTGGGGGGGTAGTGGTTGTGTGTGTGTGTGTGTGTGTATGGTCAGGCATAGTATGTAGAGGTGTGTGTGTGTAGTCCAATATTGAAGTGCTTATCTTTATCTTTTCAGGTATGAAAGGTGAGTTTGGTGTCTGTTCTTTTGGGAGTAACATGCATACTATGTTGCATCTGTTAACAAAATTGCGTACTGTGTAGAAATATCTGGTTATACCTTAATTCTCACTATATTTTTTGCTCCTTTTATCACGCCTATTTTTAGAATGCTATTTCTGAAAGGTGTGTGTAGAAGAATGGACCCTGGGAGACTTTAAGCTATTTGTGGATTGTCATTAGGACCTTTTTGATAAGAAAACAGTCTTTGAAAAGGTCCTTAAAATACATTTTTTTTAATTGGAAAGAAAAGCTTTATAGTTACCTTGATTCCTATTTAATCTCTTGTGGTCAGAAGTCCCATTTGGTTTATCAGATTGGCATAGGTTTATCCTGAACAGTAAAATTTTTTGTATACCTTTTGGTCTCTTGCAGTTCCTGTTGCTTCTGCTCTTTCTCTTTTATATGTGTGTGATTCTTGCTCTTTTTCTATTTCTGTTTTTTCCTTGGGCAGATCGCTTAAGTCAATGATAGTGTTATGGAAGAGAGAGGAATCCTTTTTGGTATTAACATTTAAATTGAGAGAATTAGATTTTTATTTAAATTGTCTCCAAAGGCAGGAGTGAACTAATGAATACTAACATAAATGTGGCTTTCCTTAAGTAGCCTTGGAAAATGCTGGTAAGAAATCATAAGTCAAAATAGTTATGAAAATTCTTTATGTGGCTACAAACAACACATTTGTTGAATCAGCCTTACTTTTCTGTTTGCAGTGAATGATATCACGAGACCACACTTCTCTTTTTAAACCCTCTTTCTTTCAAAATTTGTATAGCCTGGTTGGTGTGCTTTAAAACAAGTATCTTGCTTACAGCAAAAATTCATAGCTTCAACTTTAAATTGACTGGTGAAGCCCAGGTCACTTGCATTCTATCCTTCACTGTTTTATTTTAATGCCATCACTCAGTAAAAAAGCCACAGTATTTTTCTGTTACCCTGTCTTATATGGGTATGAAGGTAAACTTTAGCATTTTGCATTCAGCCCATATTAGCAGGATAATTGAAATCTGATGTAATTTCTCTTTTGCACCCTTCATATCTGTTGTCTTTTTTACTTTTGCTGTTATAATGAAAGTGGTTTCAGTATTTGTATTGGTGCGCTTGCATCAGTTGCACAGCCTCATTCTCCCCCTCCCCCATTCTTTTAGGGTGAAGAGGGTAGTCTCACATTGAATGTGAATTAACTTAAATTCATACTCCCCCACATCATTGAGAAAATATTTCTCACAGGGTTATAATGGAATGATGTAGTAAACTTATAAAAATAATGAGTGTTTCACAAAGTAAACTGAACACCATTAACTAAATTAAGCCCTAGCAAGCTCAAATTCTAAAATACTAGTGACAAATTATCTAGTTTTATGATAAATTCCTTGCATTATTAAAATTTTTTTAGTGCTTATGTGATTTCATTTTATTTTCCACACTGACAAACTTAAAAAAAATGAAAAATCCCCTAAAAGGCAAGTGCTCTTGTATTTAAGAATAAAATTCAGTGTCAGCAGCATGTGTTTGTAACCTGGAAAGTCTTGAGTTCTATTGTCAGTCTTGATGGGTTGAATCACTGTCAGCAGCAAATGACTTTCATACGTAACCTAATTAGATTAAGCTTCCCTTTGCCTTCTGGATGCAGTGAGGTTTTTGTAATTGCGATTAGTAATTAAAGAATGGTCTTGCTGGATTCAAGCTCAAGATAAACATAGTACATATAAAAGCCCTGGGGCCAGCAGTGCCTCCAAGGTGTACATACTCTGGGAGAGCACCCTCTCCAGTGTCACTCTTAGAACATATTGACCCAGCGTCTTTTAGATACTCTGTTCATTAATTTGGTTAGTCAAGTTTATGGTGCATTTGTTTCTTACATTAATTCCAAATCTAATGAGTTTGCTTAGGATCAGATTGTAAAGACTATGCTTTTTCCGAGTATTTTTGTTGGTCATGGTCTGTTCTCATAGTACCTCTCCAATTCACATGGTCATTCCAATCTTCTCTTAGTTCAATTGCCCCTTTTTTTGGAGCTGAAACAATTGGAACTCTCTGTGATGTATCAGATATAAATGTATTGTAACTCTGCTTAAGGCCCCAAGAGTACGTGGTTATTTAAGGACAGAATTCAGGAGAATGCCAGTAATGACTTCCAAGAAGGCATCATCTCTGTCATGTCTGAGTTTAATTCTGTACATCTAAATTAGGTTGGTTAGCTTATACATAAACTTGTATTTGCTTGTGGTAAAACTGATTACCACTTTTTGCTTAACAATCTTTATAATCTTTCTCAACTAACTTGGCCCTTGAGAGTAAAGATGTCATTTGAAAATTTGGACATGTTCTTTTTGCATTTCTTTCTTCCCCTGTAAAGAAGTGACTAATTTAAAGAAAAGCCATTCTTTTACCTGTCTTGAGAAGTACCCACAGCCCCTTTTCTTAGATAATATAGCATTTCCCATCATAATTTTTAATAGTAGTCCTTGCAATGGAAATTTGTTCAAGACTTTTTAAAGTAGATTTCCCATTTTACACTAACTGCACTTACTTATACTCAAATTGCTCATAAAATTGTCATTCATGATTGCCTTTTGTGAAAGAAAACATTTCGGGATATTGGTTAGCTAAAGGGTTTTGTTTAACTTTTTATTGGGAGAGCCCTAAATTTTTCTCAAATGTAGGAATATAGATTAAAAAATGTAAATATACTCCACTCCCCAAACATACACATTCAAACTAGAAGGTAAGTGCTGTAGGGCAGGATTTGTTTTTTTTCTTTTTTGGCAGGACTCTCACTGCTGAATTACCAGTACCTCACATAGAATAGATATTCAGCAACTATTTGTCAATAAAATAGATGAAATCTTGTTGCTCAGAAGTCTGTTGAATGAATCCTTGCACATTTTCCTCTGTATACATGCCCCCGACATATGTTTAAAATGTTCTGTTTTATAATTGACAACTAATATAGGGATATAATAAAAACGGTAAGGAAAGGGATATGATAAATACCTTTCTTCAATCCAGCTATCTAGTCCTCTGCCCTACAGCATCTGCTGTTAACAGTTTTTAGTGTGCCCTTTCAGAAGTACTTCCTTTGCTCATGTAAAAACGTGTATGTATCTTTTTCAGCACAGTAAAAGGTTTTTTCCTCCACAGTTCTTAGATCTGGTGCACAGCAGCAATATGAGAACGTAAAGAATTAAACTGTCTCTATTGGGGTTCAGTTTGTTTACTTCTGGGTAAGTAATTCTTAAAATGGCACCAGAAGGAATAGTATAGATGGACCTAGTGGATCTCAACCAGGGACCGTTTTGCTCACCAGCGGACATTTCACAATGTCTAGAGCCAATTTTGCTTGTTAAAACTAGGGAAGGTGTGCTATTGGCATCCAGTGGGTGGAAGCCAGTATGCTGCTTAACAGCCTACAAACACAGAGTGGCACCCCAGAACAAGTTACCTGGTGCAAACTGTCTAGTGTAAGGTTGACCCTGGGTTAGCTTAGAGTTAAGAGTGTGAAGGAGACTAAAGTTATGCTATTGTCACTAGATGAATTTTGAGTACTTGGTGAACTTAATCTGTTCTAGAAAGAAAATGCCTCTTCATCTGTAATTCCTCAAGGACTTTTAAGAAAGAACAAAGGTCACATTTGTAAACTTTTTTAAATTGAGGGCTTTAGGGAAATGTTTTTGGTATTACTAAAATTTAAAGTTTAAATTGAGTTTGTTAATAAAATGTTGCCTTTCCATGAATGTTTCTTAGCCTCTTGTATGAGCTTAAAAATTTCTCATAGTAAATATTTTTCTATTTTGTCTTCTATTTTATTTATGGTGTTTTTTGGACATGAAGTTTTTGTTAATCAAATCTACCAGCCTTTATTTTTATTTCTTTACCTTTATGCTTATCTGGAGATGTGTCCACCCATATTTATTTACTGATTTCATGGGAAGAGTTTCTTAGGTTTTTTGGTTTGCTTTTCCTTCTTAGGTTTATTTTGGTATGTGGTTCCTAAACATTTATTTGAGGTTGATGTCCTCTTTCTTAATGCAGGTAAAGAAGATAAGAGTAGTAAAGGTTAAATAATATTTTCTGAAGTCAGCAACAGTGAAACAAAAATTGCACCTTGATCCATAGTCCTGTAGTTATCATATCTACCTCAAGTATCTGTTAGTAGGAATCTTTGTAGCCCTGAAATTTTTCATTGAAAGTAGTCTGTGTAAAACTTTTGTGATGTGTCACTTGTGATTCACGAACCACTACCTGCATCAGAATTAATAGGTTGCTTATTAAAAATAAGTTTTACTGGGCTATGCCTCTGACCTGTGTAATAAGAATATTTGAGGTGGGCCCTGGTATTCTCTACTTTATCAGGCTTCCCAGGTGATACTGATGTCTGCTGAAGTTGAAGACCATTGGTTTAAATTTTGCTTTTTCTCCTGTGTGTCTCGTAATTCACTGTTAACACTGGCCACACTTCCTAGGCATCAAAACACCATGTGTATAATTCCTTTACCTTGTAAACTGTCTTGTGAAATAGCAGTGGTTGCTTATATTATAACTCACTTCTACTTCTTCCTTTTAATTTAATAAAGCAATTAGACCAAGAATAATCTTACGGTGAAAAACCATTAATGCTACTGGGAAGTACTGCAGTGCTGTCCAGTCATGGAAGTATTCTATATCCTAGCTGTTCAAAATGACAGGTATTAAAGTTCTTTTCAACGATAAATTGCATGAATGAAAATTTATGAAGCTCCTGGTGCATAGCAGGCACTTTACTCATCACTGTTAAATTAGTATCAAAAACAGGTGCCGTTACTAGGAGACATGTCCAAAATATAAGCAGCCTTTTTTTTTCTTTTTTTTTTTTTGGTATGCTTAATGTACAATCACCTGAGAAACATTATGGTTAGTAGAACCCCTATTATCAAGTCCCCCCCACATATCCCATTACAGTCACTGTCCATCTGCGTAGTAAGATGCTATAGAATCATTACTTCTCTTCTTTGTAAATACTGCCTTCTCTGTGTCCCCCCCATTCCACGCTACATTATGTGAGCTAATCGTACTGCCTCTTTTCCCCCCTTATCCCTCCCTTCCCACCCATCCTCCCCAGTCCCTTTCCCTTTGGTACCTGTTAGTCCATTCTTGGGTTCTGTGAGTCAGCTGCTGTTTTGTTCCTTCAGTTTTTTTCTTTGTTCTTATACTCCACATAGGAGTGAAATCATTTGATACTTGTTTTTTTCTGCTTGGCTTATTTCACTGAGCATAATACCCTCTAGCTCCATCCATGTTGTTGCAAACGGTAGGATTTGTTTTCTTCTTATGTCTGAATAATATTCTGTTGTGTATATATACGACATCTTCTTTATCCATTCATCTACTGATGGATACTTAGGTTGCTTCCATTTCTTGGCTATTGTAAATAGTGCTACTATAAACATAGGGGTGCATGTCTTTTTCAAACTGGGGTGCTGTAGTCTTAGGGTAAATTCCTAGGAGTGGAATTCCTGGGTCAAATGGTATTTCTATTTTGAGGTTTTTGAGGAACCTCCATACTGCTTTCCACAATGGTTGAACTAATTTGCATTCCGCCAGCAGTGTAGGAGGGTTCCCTTTTCTCCACATCCTCGCCAACATTTGTTGTTGTTTGTGTTTTGGATGTGGCCATCCTGACTGATGTGAGGTGATATCTCATTGTGGTTTTAATCTGCATTTCTCTGATGATTAGCGATGTGGAGCATCTTTTCATGTGCCTGTTGGCCATCTGAATTTCTTCTTTAGAGAAGTGTCTATTCATGTCCTCTGCCCATTTCTTAATTGGATTATTTGCTTTTTGTTTGTTAAGGTGCGTGAGTTCTTTATATATTTTAGATGTCAACCCCTTGTCAGATACGTCATTTATGAATATATTATCCCATACTGTAGGATGTCTTTTTGTTCTATTGATGGTGTCCTTAGCTTTACAGAAGCTTTTCACCTTGATATAGTCCCACTTGTTCATTTTTGCCTTTGTTTCCCTTGCCCGGGGAGATATGTTCATGAAGAAGTCGCTCATGTTTATGTCCAAGAGATTTTTGCCTATGTGTTTTTCTAAGAGTTTCATGGTTTCATGACTTGCATTCAGGTCTTTGATCCACCTTGAGTTTACCTTTGTGTATGGGGCTAGACAGTAATCCAGTTTCATTCTCTTACATGTAGCTGTCCAGTTTTTCCAACACCAGCTGCTGAAGAGGCCGTCATCTCCCCATTGTATATCCAAAGCTCCGTTATCAAATATTAATTGACTGTATATGTTTGGGTTAATGTTTGGATTTTCTATTCTGTTCCACTGGTCTGTGGGTCTGTTGTGCCAATACCAAATTGTCTTGATTACTATGGCTTTGTACTACAGCTTGAAGTCAGGGAGTGTAATTCCCCCTGTTTTATTCCTCCTTCTCAGGATTGCTTTGGCTATTCGGGGTCTTTTGTGGTGCCATATGAATATTAGAATTATTTGTTCCAGTTCATTGAAGAATGCTGTTGGTAGTTTGATAGGGATTGCTTTGAATCTGTATATTGCTTTAGGTAGTATAGCCATTTTGACAGTATTTATTCTTCCTAGCCAAGAGCATGGGATGAATTTCCATTTGTTAGTGTCCTCTTTAATTTCTCTTAGGAGTGTCTTGTAGTTTTCAGGGTATAGGTCTTTCACTTCCTTCGTTAGGTTTATTCCTAGGTATTTTATTCTTTTTGATGCAATTGTGAATGGAATTGTTTTTCTGATTTCTCTTTCTGTTAGTTCATCATTAGTGTATAGGAAAGCAATAGATTTCTGTGTGTTAATTTTGTATCCTGAAACTTTGCTGAATTCAGATATTAGTTCTAGTAGTTTTGGAGTGGTGTCTTTAGGGTTTTTTATGTACAGTGTCATGTCATCTGCAAATAGTCACAATTTGACTTCTTCTTTACCAATCTGGATGCCTTGTATGTCTTTGTTTTGTCTGATTGCCATGGCTAGGACCTCCAATACTTTATGTTGAATAACAGTGTAGAGAGTGGGCATCCCTGTCTTGTTCCCGATCTTACATGGAAAGCTTTCAGCTTCTCGCTGTTAAGTATGATGTTGGCTGTGGATTTGTCATATATGGCCTTTATGATGTTGAGGTACCTGCCCTCTATAACCATTTTGTTGAGAGTTTTAATCATGAATGATGCTGAATTTGTCAATTGCTTTTTCAGTATCTATGGAGATGATCATGTGGTTTTTGTTCTTCTTTTTGTTGATGTGGTGGACGATGTTGATGGATTTTCGAATGTTGTACCATCCTTGCATCCCTGGGATGAATCCCACTTGATCATGGTGTATGATCCTCTTGATGTATTTTTGAATTCGGTTTGCTAATATTTTGTTGAGTATTTTTGCATCTACGTTCATCAGGGATATTGGTCTGTAATTTTCTCTTTTGGTGAGGTCTTTGCCCAGTTTTGGTATTAGAGTGATGCTGGCTTCATAGAATGAGTTTGAAAGTATTCCCTCCTTCTATTTTTTGAAAATCTTTAAGGAGAATCGGTGTTATTTCTTCTCTATATGTCTGGTAGAATTCAGAGGTGAATCTTATCTGGTCCGGGGGTTTTGTTCTTGGGTAGTTTTTTGATTACTGCTTCAATTTCGTTGCTGGTGATTGGTCTCTTTCGTTTTTCTGTTTCTTGCTTGGTCAGTCTTGGAAGGTTGTATTTTTCTAAGAAGGTGTCCATTTTTTCTGTGTTTTCCAGCTTGTTAGCATATAGATTCTCATAATATTCTCTTATAATTCTTTGTATTTCTGTGGGGTCCGTCGTGATTTTTCCTTTCTCCTTTCTGATTCTGTTTATGTGTGTAGATTCTCTTTTCCTCTTAATGAGTCTGGCTAGGGGTTTATCTATTTTGTTTATTTTTTCAAAGAACCAGCTCTTGGATTTACTGATTTTTTTCTGTTGTTTTACTCTTCTCAGTTTCATTTATTTCTTCTCTGATGTTTATTATGTCCCTCCTTCTGGTGACTTTGGGCCTCATTTGTTCTTTTTCCAATTTCAGTAATTGTGTCTTTAGACTATTCATTTGGGAATGTTCTTCCTTCTTTAAATAGGCCTGGATTGCAATATACTTTCCTCTTAGAACTGCCTTTGCTGCGTCCCACAGAAGTTGTGGCTTTGTGTTGTTGTTGTCATTAGTCTCCATATATTCTTTGATTTCTGTTTTGATTTGGTCGTTAACCCATTGATTAATTAGGAGAATGTTGTTAAGTCTCCATGTATTTGTGAGCCTTTTTGTTTTCTTTCTAAAATTTATCTCTAGTTTTATACCTTTGTGATCTGAGAAGTTGGTTGGTAGGATTTCAATATTTTTGAATTTACTGAGGATCTTTTTGTGGCCTAGTATGTGGTCTATTTTGGAAAATGTTCCATGTGCACTTAAGAATGTGTATCCTGTTGCCTTTGGGTATAGAGTTTTGTAGATGTCTGTTAGGTCCATCTGTTCTAGTGTGTTGTTCAGTGCCTCTGTGTCTTTACTTATTTTCTGTCTGGTTGATCTGTCCTCTGGAGTGAGTGGTGTGTTGAAGTCTCCTAAAATGAATGCATTGCTGTCTATTTCCTCCTTTAATTCTGTTAGTATTTGTTTCACATATGCTGGCGCCCCTGTGTTCCATGCATATATATTTATAATGGTTATATCTTCTTGTTGGACTGACCCCTTTATCATTATGTAATGTCCTTCTTTATCTCTTGTTACTTTCTTCGTTTTGAAGTCTGTTTTGTCTGATACAAGTACTGCAACACCTGCTTTTTTCTCTTTGTTGTTTGCATGAAATATCTTTTTCCATCCTTTCACTTTTAGTCTGTGTATATCTTTGGGTTTGAGGTGAGTCTCTTGTAAGCAGCATATAGATGGGTCTTGCTTTTTTATCCATTCTGTTACTCTGTCTTTTGATTGGTGCATTCAGGCCATTTACATTTAGGGTGATTATCGATAGATATGTATTTATTGCCATTGGTGGCTTTAGATTCGTGGTTACCAAAGGTTCAAGGGTTGCTTCTTTACTATCTAACAATCTAACTTAACTTTCTTTTTAAGTTATTGTAAACACCGTCTGATGTTTCTTTCTTTCTCTCCCTTCTTATTCTTCCTCCTCCATTCTTTATATACTCGGTTTTTATTCTTTGCCTTTAATTAGTATTTCGATGGTCTGCTTTCTTTGCTATGATTTTCTTTTCTCTGGTGACATCTTTTTAGCCTTAGGAGTGCTTCCCTCTAGAGCAGTTCTTTTAAGATGTCCTGTAGAGGTGGTTTATGGGAGGCAAATTCTCTCAGCTTTTGCTTGTCTGAAATTTTTTAATCCCTCCGTCATATTTAAAGGATAATCGTGCTGGATACAATATTCTTGGTTTGAGGCCCTTCTGTTTCATTGCATTGAATATATCATGCCTTTCTTTTCTGGCCTGTAAGGTTTCTGTTGAGAAGTCTGATGATAGTCTGATGGGTTTTCCCTTGTAGGTGATCTTTTTTCTCTCAGTAGCTGCCTTTCATACTCTGTCCTTATCTTTGATCTTTGCCATTTTAATTATTATGTGTCTTGGTGTTGTCTTCCTTGGGTCCCTTGTGTTGGGACATCTGTGGGCTTCTGTGGACTGTGAGACTATTTTCTTCCATAGCATGAGGAGTTTTCAGCAATTATTTCTTCAAAGACACTTTCTATCCCTTTTTCTCTCTTTTCTTCCTCTGATACTCCTATAATGCGAATATTGTTCTGTTTGGATTGGTCACACAGTTCTCTTAATATTCTTTCATTCCTAGAGTTCCTTTTTTCTCTCTCTGCCTCAGCTGCTCTGTATTCTTGTTCTCTGATTTCTATTCCATTAACAGTCTCTTGCATCTCATCCAGTCTGCTGCTCACCCCATCGATGGCTTGTCTCATTTCTGCATTGTCTTTCCTTACTTTCCTCACTTTCTCCCTCAGCTCTTGCATATTTCTCTGTAGATCCATCAGCATGGTTATGACTTTTATTCTGAATTCTTATTAAGGAAGATTGTGCATTTCCATCCCTTCACGCTCCGTCTCTGGCGTTGTCTGGGTCTGGGTGAGCTTTGTCTGTACCATATTCCTCTGTCTTTTCATGGCAATAGAAGTGGTCGCTGGTAGGTGCCACGTATGTCAGCTGGGCTCTTTAAGCCTTAAAAAAAAAATAAAGAAAGAAATAACAAAACAAAAATTAAAAAACCAAAACAAGGAAAAAAAAGGAAGAGAAAGAAAAGAGAAAAAAAGAAAAAAAACTCCCACTGGGAGTAGATTCTGTAAGGATGCTGTAGGTGGCGCTGTTGCTCCACTACGCAGGGCCGTTTGTAGCTCTGGCCCGTGCGGGAACGAAGGGCGAATGTTGTTCTCTGTGTGAAGTCTCAGTGCTGCTACTTTTTCCCAGTCCCCAGCCAAGAGGTCCGAAATTTCTCAGGACTCCCAGCCTGCTGGGCAGAGTGTGCTCGGACAATCCTGGGCCCTTGTCTCTTTAAGACCGCCAAAAAAAGCGCATGCTTTTCTTTTGTTCCGGGAATCATTCTGTAAGGTTCCGGGCGTGTTCCCAGCTCAAAACCTTCACCTTGTGCCTCTCCAATATCCAATACACCGCGCGATGTGTGTCATTGCTCCCGGCGAGGATCACCAGGCCTGGTTATTTGGCAGGCCTGTGCTTCCACTCCCTCCCAACTCTGAATCCTCTTCTCCCTCCGGTGCGCTGGGTGGGGGAGTGCTCGGGTCCTGCCGGGACGCGGCTCCGTATCTTACCTGCCTTGCGGGGTGCTGAGTCCTCTCAGGTGCAGAAGCAGACTATGCGCTGTCCTGTATATTCTGGTCTCTTTTTTATGAATAGTTGTATTTGCTGTTTTTTCATAGATCTATATGATTTTGGGAGGAGATTTCCGCTGCCCTGCTCACGCCACCATCTTCCCGCATCTCCCTTCTCTCTCTCTTTGGTTTTCATGGGGCATCAGGTTTAATGCTCAGCTAAATTTCCAGCTCTTCATGATGCATCCCCAGATAACTCTTAATTTCTAAATTTCTGTGTATTTGGTGTCCTTTAATGTACAGCATAACTGTGCATATATTAAGTTAAATTTTTTCTTTATTTTAAAAAGAACACAAACATATAAAGTCACTGAACAAGTGTGTAGCTCAGTGAATCATTAAACAGCCGTTTAACTACTGCTCAGGTCAAGAGGAGAGCTTTGCTAGAAGTGCCTCTTTGTACCTTATCTCAGTTTTGACCCCTCCGTCCCTCCACAAAGTAACCAGTATCCTTGGTATGGTAATCACTTTCTTAAGTTTCTTTATGTCTTACCATCCAACTGTGCATTCCTAAATGCCACAGTTTAGTCTTCCCATTATTAAAAATTTGATGAGTCTTTTAAAATCTCTCAATATACAAGTTTCCCTTTCATCCCTTCCTTTCCCTCATATTTGAACTGTTGAAGGATCTAGGGTATTAGAGCTGTAGGGTTTCCAGCTGTCTGGATTTTGCTAAATGCATACTTGTGCAATTTACTGCATTCCTTTGTTCTTGTATTCTCTGAAAATTGTTGGTTGGACTCAGAAATTTGGTCACTCACGTTAGAGCTTTTTGGCAAGACTACAGGTGGTGGTAATGTTCTTTCATTAAGAAGCACCTATTGTCTGGCTTTGTGGTGCTAGCAGCTGTTGATAATCAGTGCGTAGACCCTGTCATTCATTGCAATACTTTAATACTATTATTTCTTCTTTTATTAGTTGGAATATTTTTATAATGAAATGCTGTGATTATTTACTATTTGGACACCCAGTGGTACTGTTCATACAGGAAAGGCAGGATAAATTGATTGTTCCGCCAGAAAGAATACCATATTTGAGGTATAATTTACATAATATTCATTTCACCCATTGAAAGTGCACAATTCATTGGGTTTTTTTTTTAGTATAATCACAAAGTTGTGCATCAATTTTAGAAATTTTCATTATTGCAAGAAGAAACCTCACACCCTTAGCCATCTCTCCCCATTCTTCCCCTCCAACCTCTTCTGGACATTTCCTATAAATAGAATCATAAAATATGCGGTCCTTTGTGACTGGCTTCTTTCACTTAGCACATAATGTCCTCAAGGTTCATCTGCGGTGTGTCATGTTATCAGTACTTTTATTTTTCTTGCTGAACTACTTTGGCTGTTATATTGCTGCTATGAACATTTATGTATAAATTTCAGATATAACATTTTAGTTTCTCTTGTGTGTATTTGTCCAGGAGTAGAATTGCTAGTTCATCTTGTACCTTTTCTCCTCCTAGAATGGTCATTTCTTTAAGAAACCCTGCTTTCTTTTAATAGGAAGTGGTATTTCAAGACCACAACTTGGATACTAGGGATGCTCACTTTTACTATGTTGTTGACCTTGTTTCTAGGCATCATCAGTGAACAGAGCAAGAAAATACAGTATAGTGAATATATAGATTCACTATATACATTGATAAATGTTATTTATTTGCACATTAATTTTATGAAATATACATTAACTGGACTTCACATATGTTTACCTTAAATATATATTTAAAACAAGTTCATTCTAATTAAAGACAGCAGCATTTTTTACTTAATCTCTTTTGTATTACATCTTCATGACCTTTCTTTCAATCCAAAAATCTTAGTTCTCCAGAATGTGAGTTTACAACCTTTAAATATCCTATAATCACTCATTAACATACTCCCACATGACAAAAATAAGTCAGAATGACAGTATTACCAGCACCAGTGTAATTACTGAAAACAGTTAAATAAATGTCTTTGTTCTCCTCTCACCTCTGGTTTTTAAAGGTTGTATTAGATCTACATTATCTTAAATAGCCATCACAAAAACTCTTGCTTTTTTCTTAATTGAAGTATCATTGATAATACAATCTTATATGGGTTTCAAATATACAACACAGTGGTTCAGCAGTTACCCATATTATTAAATCCTCTCCCCCACTAGTGCACTACCTGTTAACATAGGAAGATGTTACAGAGTCAGTGGCTATGTTCTCCTTGCTATATACTACCAACCCTATGCCCAACGCATACTATGAGAATTTTTGTGCCCCTTTATCCACCTCACTCTCTCTACCCACTCCAGTCCCTACCTCATGGTAACCACTAGTCAATTCTCAGTGTCTGTGAGTCTACTGCTGTTGTGTTTATTCTATTTTGCTTTCACAAAACTCTCTCCCTTTTCATCTTCATTTAATCTTAGTTCTGTATTTTTCTTATATATAGGGTTTATGTTAAAGGCCCTAGTTATTTTGATTGAAGTTCTCTTGTGAATCATGGGAACAATATTCTCTCTCCTTGCATGTTGATAATAGTCTGTGCCCTTTATACTCAAAGTCAGTTTTACTGGATATAAAATTCTTCATTTAATGCTTATTACACCTTGGGTTTCTTAAATATGTCACAATTTTTTTTTCTGGCAGAAAGCATTGCCGGCATTTATGGTGGTGACCTAACTTTCTTACACACATTTTTGCTTAAATGGCCAAAGGATTTATTTTTTCATTTTTAAAAAAAATCAATAATAATACCACATATGCCTTAATATTGGCTGTTCTGGGTTGAACTCAGGTGTACAATATGCTGCATCAATATGTGATTTCACATCTTTTTTACTTACATTCATATTTCGAATAATTTCCTTAATGTCTGTTGGTTTGGAGGTGTGCTACTGTTTTAATATTTTACGTTTCTTTATTGTGGTAAAAATGGTTAAAAGGATACATGGTGTTCTTTTTTATTAAGGTATCATTGATATACAATGACATGAGCAATATTATGGTTGTTCTGAATTCGGCGCCACCACATACCCCATTAGAGTCACTATCTCTCAACATACTAAGATGCTATAGAGTCACTACTTGTCTTCTCTGTGCCGTACTTCCTTCCCTGTGCCCCCCTACATTATGTGTGCAAATCGTAATGCCCTTTAACCCCTTATCTCTCCCTTTCCACCCACCCTCTCCAGTCCCTTTCCCTTTGGTGACTGTGAGTCCATTCTTGGGTTCTGTGAGTCTGCTGCTGTTTTGTTCCTTCAGTTTTTGCTTTGTTGTTATACTCCACAGATGACTGAAATCATTTGGTACTTGTCTTTCTCTGCCTGGCTTATTTCACTGCGCATAATACCCTCTAGCTCCATCCATGTTGTTGCAAATGGTAGAATTTGTTTTCTTCTTATGGCTGAATAATTTTCCATTGTGTATATTTACCACCTCTTCCTTATTCATTCATCTACTGATGGACACTTAGGTTGCTTCCATATCTTGGCTATTGTAAATAGTGCTACAGTAAACAGGGTTGCATATGTCTTTTTGAATCTAGGATCCTGCATTCTTAACGTAGATTCCTAGAAATGGAATTCATGGGTCAAATGGTATTTCTATTTTTAGTTTTTTGATGGACCTCCATACTGCTTGCCACAATGGTTGAACAAATTTACATTCCCCCAAGCAGTGTAGGAGGGTTCCCCTTTCTCCACATCCTCACCAGCGTTTGTTGTTGTTTGTCTTTTGGATGTTCACCATCCTCACTGGTGTGAGTTGATATCTCATTGTGGTTTTAATTTGCATTTCTCTGATGCTTAGCGATGTGGAGCATCTTTTCATATACCTGTTGCCCGTCTGAATTTCTTCTTTGCAGAAGTGTCCCGATCCTCTGCCCATTTTTTAATCGGATTATTTGCTTTTTCGTTGTTGAGGCACATTCTTTATATATTTTGGATGTCAACTCCTTATCGGATATATCATTTATGAATATATTCTCCCATAATATAGGATGCGTTTTTGTTCTACTGATGGTATTGCTGGACAAAGCTTTTAGTTTGATGTACTCCCATTTGTTCCTTTATCCTTTGATTCCCTTGCCTGGGGAGATATGTTCATGAAAAAGTTGCTCATGTTTATATTCAAGAGAGTTTTCCCTATGTTTTCTTTTTTTATATATATAATTTATTTTAGTATCACTAATCTACAATTACATGTGCAATACTATGGTTATTAAACTACCCACTTCATCAGGTCCCCCCCACCAACCCCGTTACAGTCACTGTCCATCAGCGTAGTGAGATGCTATAGAATCACTACTAGTCTTCTCTGAGTTGTACAGCCCTCCCCGTGCCCCGCCAACATTGCATCTGCTAATCGTAATGCCCCTTTTTCTCCCTTGTCCCTCCCTTCTCACCCATCCTCCCCAGTCCCTTTCCCTTTGGTAACTGTTAGTCCGTTCTTGGGTTCTGTGAGTCTGCTGCTGCTTTGTTCCTTCAGGTTTTTTTCTTTGTTCTTATACTCCACATATGAGTGAAATCATTTGATACTTGTCTTTTTCAGCTTAGCTTATTTCACTGAGCATAATACCTCTAGCTCCAACAATGTTGTTGCAAATGGTAGGATTTGTTTTCTTCTTATGGCTGAATAATATTCCATTGTGTATATGTACCACATCTTCTTTATCCATTCATCTACTGATGGACACTTAGGTTGTTTCCATTTCTTGGCTATTGTAAATAGTGCTGCGATAAACATAGGGGTGCATATGTCTTTTTCAAACTGGGTGGCTACATTCTTAGGGTAAATTCCTAGGAGTGGGATTCCTGGGTCAAATGGTATTTCTATTTTCAATTTTATGGGGAACCTCCATACTGTTTTCCACAATGGTTGAACTAATTTGCATTCCCACCAGCAGTGTAGGAGGGTTCCCTTTTCTCCACATCCTCGCCAACATTTGTTGTTGTTTGTGTTTTGGATGTTGGCCATTCTCACTGGTGTGACGTGATATCTCATTGTGGTTTTAATCTGCATTTCTCTGATAATTAGCGATGTGGAGCATCTTTTCATGTACCTGTTGGCCATCTGAATTTCTTCTCTGGAGAAGTGTCTATTCATGTCCTCTGCCCATTTCTTAATTGGATTATTTGCTTTTTGTTTGTTGTGGTGCATGAATTCTTCATATATTTTGTATGTCAACCCCTTATCGGATACATCATTTATGAATATATTCTCCCATACTGTAGGATGTCTTTTTGTTCTACTGATGGTGTCCTTTGCTGTACAGAAGCTTTTCAGCTTGATATAGTCCCACTTGTTCAATTTTGCTTTTGTTTCCCTTGCCCAGGGAGATATGTTCATGAAGAAGTCACTAATGTTGGTATCCCAAGATATTTTTGCCTATAATTTTTTCTAAGAGTTTCATGGTTTCAGGACTTACATTCAGGTCTTTGATCCACCTTGAGTTTACCTTTGTGTATGGGGTTAGACAGTAGTCGAGTTTCATTCTCTTACATGTAGCTGTCCAGTTTTTACAACACCAGCTGCTGAAGAGGCCGTCATCTCCTCATTGTATATCCAAGGCTCCTTTATCAAATATTAATTTACTGTATATGTTTGGGTTAATGTTTGGATTTTCTATTCTGTTCCACTGGTCTGTGGGTCTGTTTTTGTGCGAATACCATATTATCTTGATTACTGTGGCTTTGTAGTAGAGCTTGAACTCAGGGAGCATAATTGCCCCTGTTTTATTCCTCCTTCTCAGGATTGCTTTGGCTATTCGGGGTCTTTTGTGGTTCCATGTGAACTTTAGAATTATTTGTTCCAGTTCATTGAAGAAAGCTGTTGGTGTTTTGATAGGGATTGCATTGAATCTGTAGATTGCTTTAGGTAGTATAGCCATTTTGGCCATATTTATTCTTCCTAGCCAAAAGCATGGGATGAATTTCCATTTGTTATTGTCTTCTTTAATTTCTCTTAGGAGTGTCTTGTAATTTTCAGAGTACAGGTCTTTCACTTCCTTCGTTAGATTTATTCCTAGGTATTTTATTCTTTTTGATGCAATTGTGCATGGAATTGTTTTTCTGATTTCTCTTCCTGTTAGTTCATTGTCAGTGTATAGGAAAACAACAGATTTCTGTGTGTTAATTTTGTATCCTGCAACTTTGCTGAATTCAGATATTCTAGTAGTTTTGGAGTGGTGTCTTTAGTGTTTTTTTATTTTTTATTTTTTTTATTTTTTTTAATATAATTTATTTTATTATCATTAGTTTACAATTACATGTGCAATATTACGATTATTAAACTACTCCTTCATCAAGTCCCCCCCACCAACCCCATTACAGTCACTGTCCATCAGCGTACTGAGATGCTATAGAATCACTACTTGTCTTCTCTGAGTTGTACTGCCCTCCCCGTGCCCCCCCAACATTACATCTGCTAATCGTAATGCCCCTTTTTCCCTCTAATCCCTCCCTTCCCGCCCATTTTCCCCAGTCCCTTTCCCTTTGGTAACTATTAGTCCGTTCTTGGGTTCTGTGAGTCTGCTGCTGTTTTGTTCCTTCAGTTTTTTTCTTTGTTCTTATACTCCACATATGAGTGAAATCATTTGATACTTGTCTTTTTCGGCTTGGCTTATTTCACTGAGCATAATACCCTCTAGCTCCATCCATGTTCTTGCAAATGGTAGGATTTGTTTTCTTCTTATGGCTGAATAATATTCCATTGTGTATATGTACCACATCTTCTTTATCCATTCATCTACTGATGGACACTTAGGTTGCTTCCATTTCTTGGCTATTGTAAATAGTGCTGCAATAAACATAGGGGTGCATCTTTCCTTTTCAAATTGGGCTGCTGCATTCTTAGGGTAAATTCCTAGGAGTGGAATTCCTGGGTCAAATGGTATTTCTATTTTGAGTTTTTTGAGGAACCTCCATACTGCTTTCCACAATGGTTGAACTAATTTGCAGTCCCACCAGCAGTGTAGGAGGGTTCCCTTTTCTCCACATCCTCGCCAACATTTGTTGTTGTTTGTGTTTTGAATGTTGGCCATCCTCACTGGTGTGAGGTGATATCTCATTGTGGTTTTAATCTGCATTTCTCTGATGATTAGCGATGTGGAGCATCTTTTCATGTGCCTGTTGGCCATCTGAATTTCTTCTTTGAGAAGTGTCTATTCATGTCCTCTGCCCATTTCTTAATTGGATTATTTGCTTTCTGTTTGTTAAGGTGCATGAGTTCTTTATATATTTTGGATGTCAACCCTTTATCAGATACGTTTTTTATGAATATATTCTCCCATACTGTAGGATGTCTTTTTGTTCTACTGATGGTGTCCTTTGCTGTACAGAAGCTTTTCAGCTTGATATAGTCCCACTTGTTCATTTTTGCTTTTGTTTCCCTTGCCCGGGGAGATATATTCATGAAGAAGTTGCTCATGTTTATGTCCAAGAGATTTTTGCCTATGTTTTTTTCTAAGAGTTTTATGGTTTCATGACTTACATTCAAGTCTTTGATCCACCTTGAGTTTACCTTTGTGTATGGGGCTAGACAGTAGTCCAGTTTCATTCTCTTACATGTAGCTGTCCAGTTTTTCCAACACCAGCTGCTGAAGAGGCTGTCATCTCCCCATTGTATATCCAAGGCACCTTTATCAAATATTAATTGACTGTATATGTTTGGGTTAATGTTTGGATTTTCTATTCTGTTCCACTGGTCTGTGGGTCTGTTTTTGTGCCAATACCAAATTGTCTTGATTACTGTGGCTTTGTAGTAGAGCTTGAAGTCAGGGAGTGTAATTCCCCTGTGTTTGATTCCTCCTTCTCAGGATTGCTTTGGCTATTCGGGGTCTTTTGTGGTTCCATATGAATTTTAGAATTATTTGTTCCAGTTCATTGAAGAAAGCTGTTGGTAGTTTGATAGGGATTGCATTGAATCTGTAGATTGCTTTAGGTAGTATAGCCATTTTGACAATATTGATTCTCTTCCTAGCCAAGAGCATGGGATGCATTTCCATTTGTTAGTGTCCTCTTTAATTTCTCTTAGGAGTGTCTTGTAGTTTTCAGAGTACAGGTCTTTCACTTCCTTCGTTAGGTTTATTCCTAGGTATTTTATTCTTTTTGATGCAATTGTGAATGGAATTGTTTTTCTGATTTCTCTTTCTGTTAGTTCATCATTAGTGTATAGGAAAGCAACAGATTTCTGTGTGTTAATTTTGTATCCTGCAACTTTGCTGAATTCAGATATTAGTTCTAGTAGTTTTGGAATGGAATCTTTAGGGTTTTTTATGTACAGTATCATGTCATCTGCAAATAGTGACAATTTGACTTCTTCTTTACCAATCTGGATGCCTTGTATGTCTTTGTTTTGTCTGATTGCTGTGGCTAGGACCTCCAGTACTATGTTGAATAACAGTGGAGAGAGTGGGCATCCTTGTCTTGTTCCCGATCTTAGATGAAAAGCTTTCAGCGTCTCGCCGTTAAGTATGATATTACCTGTGGGTTTGTCTTATATAGCCTTTATGATGTGGGGGTAATTGCCCTCTATACCCATTTTGTTGAGAGTTTTAATCAGGAATGGATGCTGAATTTTGTCAAATGCTTTTTCAGCATCTATGGAGATGATCATGTGGTTTTTGTTCTTCTTTTTAGTGATGTGGTGGATGATGTTGATGGATTTTCGAAAGTTGTACCATCCTTGCATCCCTGGGATGAACTTCCACTTGATCATGGTGTATGATCCTCTTGATGTATTTTTGAATCATTTGCTAATATTTTGTTGAGTATTTTTGCATCTACGTTCATCAGATATTGGTCTGTAATTTTCTTTTTGGCACGCCTTTGCCCGGTTTTGGTATTAGAGTGATGCTGGCTTCATAGAATGAGTTTGGAAGTATTCCCTCCTCTTCTATTTTTTGGAAAACCTTAGGGAGAATCGGTGTTATTTCTTCTCTATATGTCTGGTAGAATTCAGAGGTGAATCCATCAGGCCCAGGGGTTTTGTTCTTGGGTAGTTTTTTGATTACCAATTGAATTTCGTCACTGGTGATTGGTCTGTTTAGTTTTTCTGTTTCTTGCTTGGTCAGTCTTGGAAGGTTGTATTTTTCTAAGAAGTTGTCCATTTCTTCTATGTTTTCCAGCTTGTTAGCACATAGATTCTCATAATATTCTCTCTATGATTCTTTGTATTTCTGTGTTGTCGGATTTTTCCTTTCTCTATTTCTGATTGTGTTTATGTGTGTAGATTCTTTTTCTCTGAATGAGTCTGCTATTAGGGGTTTATCTATTTTGTTTATTTTTTTTCAAAGAACCAGCTCCTGCTTTCATTGATTCTTTCTATTGTTTTCTTCTTCTCAATTTTATTTACTTCTGCTTTAATCTTTATTATGTCCCTCCTTCTGGTGACTTTGGGCCTCATTTGTTCTTCTTTTTCCAATTTCAGTAATTGTGTCTTTAGACTATTCATTTGGGAATGTTCTTCCTTCTTTAAATAGGCCTGGATTGCAATATACTTCCTCTTAGAACTGCCTTTGCTGCGTCCCACAGAAGTTGTGGCTTTGTGTTGTTGTTGTCATTAGTCTCCATATATTCTTTGATTTCTGTTTTGATTTGGTCGTTAACCCATTGATTAATTAGAGAATGTTGTTAAGTCTCCATGTATTTGTGAGCCTGTTTGGTTTCTTTCTAAAATTTATTTCTAATTTTATACCTTTGTGATCTGAGACGTTGTTTGGTAGGATTTCAGTATTTTTTAATTTACTGAGGTTCTTTT
>JAVSCE010020396.1:0-110266 GCA_032199065.1 Smutsia gigantea | reverse complement strand
AATAGTGGTGGCCAAAAAAGATCTGTTTTATTTTTTGCCTCCACCTCTTCCTTTTCTTCTTCATTAATATCATAATTCTAATAGTATAAAGAGTTATAATGTATGTGAGGGTCTAATCTTTTAATAAATTAAAGTAGATATCTGTATTGTTTTCCCAACCCCTGGTGATTGTGATTATTTGATTTCATGGAAATGCCAAATAGAATGAAAATTTTCTAATAATATTCATTTCTATTACCTGGAAAGGATGAAAAGTTCAAAATTCCATTTCTATCTTAACACTCTTTCATCAAACTAAATGCCCTATATCTCTTCAAACACAAACCACTTCTACTCAAAATCATAATCATTAAACCAGATTTTTACTTCATCAAAATACATTTGAATAAACATTTGAACTTACAGAAAATTCTGAAGCAATATTTGGTTCAAATTTATTCAGTTCAATGTTTGATAAATCTTAAAATTGGAATGGAAAAGAAGAGAAAATATGTAACTAGTGAAGGAAAGGTCATTTCTATAGTATGAATAACAGAACAATTGAAAGGAACGTTATTATTTTAATGCTACTCATGCTTTCATTTGCCAGAGAAACATAGCCTTTTGGATAATATCCTTTAAAGCTTGCTTCACTTGCTGGTTCCTTAGAGTATATATAAATGGATTCATCATGGGAGCAACAGAAGTATTCAGAATAGCTACTACTTTGGTGAATGATGCCTTTTATTTTGCTGAAGGGTTAGCATACATGAATATGCAGCTTCCTTAAGAGATGGAAATGACAATCATGTGAGAGGAGCATGTAGAAAATGCCTTTTTTCTCTGATTGGCACAAGGCAGTTTCAGAATTGCCCTAATGATGAACATATAGGATAGAATTATTAATGCCAATGTGAAAAGCAGAATCACTATTGCAGAATAAAAACCAATCACTTCTAGGAGCCATGTGTGTGAGCAGGATAATTGCAAGAGGGGGAAATAATCACAAGCAAAGTGATCAGTGATGTTGGAGCCACAGTAATCTAACTGGAGAAAAAGAATAACTGGTGGGAAAATATTTAAGAATCCTCCCAGCCAAGCACAAAAGACAAGCAATACACAGACTCATTTGTTCATGATAGTCACATAACGCAGGGGCTTGCAGATGGCCAGGTAATGGTCATAGGAGATGGCAGTTAGAAGATAAAATTCACTTATACCCACGAAGATGAAGAAAAACAATTGAGCTCTACAATTGTGGTATGAAATTGTTTTATCTCTGGTGATAATTGTGCCCAGAAACCTAGGAATGCAGACAGATGTAAAGGATATTTCTAATATGGAGAAGTTCCTGAGGAAGAAATGCAAAGGGGTCTGTAGATGGGAGTCCACCAAGTACAGAGCTATGATGGTCAAATATCCAGTGATAGTTAGTATATATGTGGTAATTAAAAAGAGAAAAATCACAATCTGAATCTCTGGGTCATCTGACAGCCCTAGAAGAATGAATTTGGTGGGTACTGTGTGGTTATTCATTGCTGATTCTTTTCTCCCTCACTGAGAACAGAAAATATATGTTGCCCCTATAGAACATAAAAAGTTAAAACAGAATTGAAGATAGAGTATAAAAATTTTAAATATTCATGATGATGAATAATCTATAAGATACAAAACACTTGTTCAGTTGTAGCAACTCTGTCCAATTTCTTTTCAACCATTTATTCAAGTAGTATTATATGAAGTTAAATATTGATCTCTTTTGTTTGAAAAATATACTACCACAGACCATGAATATTGAAGTCTTGTGGTAACATTTAAACAGAAACCATTTCTTTTAATGTTATCTTAAAATTAAGATTCTAATTATTCTTTAAAATACTTAGCTCTTTTAATAGAAACTATGAAAATACTCCTATAAATCTTTTTCCTTTCTTCAATATTATAAAAACAAGACTGGATTAAAGATAATCTAAGTGTGTAATTTGAAAGGTTATAGAGGTTATTTAGTTTACCTCCACATGGTATATTTTAAAGTACACAATACTTTAGGAAACTTTCATAAGATTAAACAATTAGTCAACATAATAATCATCTCACTTTAGAAAATGTGTTTATCCGTGGGAATTTTTCTTGACTATTTTCTCCTAAATTACTTTCCTAAGGGTTTCATTGATATTATCAGTATCATATATCATTTTTTTTCTGATAAAAGGGCCAGAAAGACAAGAAAGTAACCATCTATTACTAAAATAAATAATTGCCTAGAAATAGTTTAATTCACACAATGCACAATTATTATTTTCTTTTTTAAACATTTACTGAGAAGCACGTAGTCTTTCTGATATGGAATATCTTTTTTAAAATCATATTTCTGTAACAGAATGCCATTTAAACTAAGAAAAAATATATTAACACTGCAGGACTTATTTCTGTGTTCTTGCATTCTGACTATGTTAATAGTCTTCTTGGTATTAAACAGTTATTTATTTTTTAGTATTGAACAGGTTGTAAATTCATAAACTCATATGCAAATAATTGTTTAAAATATTTGATCAAATGCATTAATGTATATAATATTGAAGAATAACAAATTTACTTACTTTCTGATTCTTCTTGATTTAGTCTCAAATCTTATTTTCTGATTTGCCTAAACATTTACATAATTTCATGGTTGGTAAATTGCATTTGCAATTTATTTGGTTTCTCTTCCTCTCTCAAAACAACTATGGTCATTTAACTTTTTCATTGCTCTCATAGTTTCCTTTGTTGTTCTATTAGTAATATTTGAGCCACAAAAATATCCTACATTACAGATAATTGTAAACTATTTTTGCACTTCATTGTAACACAACTCATTCTTGCTTTTTGTTTCTCAACTAACTCCATGTACAGACTCCATCACCCCTGGTTGATGGGTAAAATACTCTTCCATGACCTTTGATAGGATACAAAGCACTTATATAAACATTTTCTTTGTATTTTTACAAACACTGAATATGAATGTTTTGTAATCCTACAATTATACATCCATAAGCTCTAAATATTTTCTTTAGAGTTCAGAGATTCTTCTATTTTCCCACTAATGATGCTTTGAAAAATGGAAAATAAGGAATGTTCTTCTCTATATTTGCCATACAAATGGAACTGGACTTATATGTTTTTTGTTGTCTCAGGGGACTTCATTAAGTGAACAGAATGCCAAAGAGGGGTATCATTAAAAAATACAGTTGTATCAATTTTATAAATATTGACAAAAAAGCATAAAAAAGTAAGATTATTGAGGACAAGGCAAATGTGTAAGTAGTATGTTATATGGAGTGTATAAAAGTTTGTTTTAGAAGTTGACTCTTTTATGATTGTACAAAGACTCCACATTTTTCTTCCAGAAATTCTGGACTTATCCTCAGGAGAGTAACTATGCTTACATGCCTTAAATTTTGGCAACCTGGAGAAGAGTTTTTTACTATACCAGAGTGAAATTGTAGAAAACAGTATTTTGGATTTCTAATAAGACCAGATTGTATTCTGAAATAGGCAAAATATTAAAGAATGTTATCCTTTAATTCTGTTTTTGAATTTAGGGAAAATTTGTGCATTTTTCATGACCAATGTCCAAGCAATATTTGCTAAATGTGGCTTTTATTGTCTTTTGACTACTTTCCTTCATTGTTTTATTGTTCACTTCACTTAAAGCCTTGTTTATAAGTATTTTGAATATGACACCTTCTCATTGTGGGAATACTTATGAACCAAGAAAATAATTTGTAAATCTGGTATTGGATATTTTTAACTTGCTTATTTCCATATTTTCTGCAATGAAAGATTATTACTAGAATATAATACCCATATAGTACATACATATAAATTCTACTTTTAACTATTTATCCTTATTTCTTTCCATTTATAAATATGGACATGAAACATGTGTGCATTTAATGCTAGGTGTGCATATTATTTATAGGATTAAAAGATGAGAGTATTTAAAAGTGGGATAGAAGAAATAAAATAGGAAAGGAAGAGCAAGTCACTAGTTAACACATAGGGCAATACACAGAGATTGAACTGTGCTGCATTTGTAATTGCTACACAATAAAATAGGCATTAAAATATTTATCATTTCAGCAGACATAGCGAAACTGATGTTCTACTTATGAAAATTCTATTTCTTTGCTTTCATGTTTGTAGCCAGAGTCATTTTATTCATATTCCATTCTCAAACTCCTTAATAATAATACATGCAGCAATCATTTTTGATATTTTATTTATCATCAGGCATTTATTATACCCTTAAATTATCTCATTTTTTTCCAGACACAAAAAATCCTTATGAGGTTAGCATCATTATTATTATTATTCAGATAAAGAGTTTGAAGCAGAAAGAAGATAGTTAAATATCTTGTCTTTACCAGTGTGTAGCTGTGCACAATGAACTGCTTGGAGGAAAGAGAATGTGTTTCTGTTTTACAAAGCACTGTATTTCCTTTGAAAAATCCTATTAGAAATGTTTCATGTCCATTCTATCACCTCTCAGACTCCTAGATGGTGAATTGCCTCTTTCTTTCTCTGCATTGATCACTCTATCACTCTCTTACCTTCTCACATTCCTATTCCTAGTTACTGATAATTTTCAGAGTTTTCTAAGCCTCCTAATAATTTATTTTTTTTATTTATTTATTTTTTTAATATAATTTATTTTATTATCATTAATTTACAATTACATGTGCAATATTACGATTATTAAACTACCCCTTCATCAGGTCCCCCCCACCAAACCCATTACAGTCACTGTCCATCAGCGTAGTGAGATGCTATAGAATCACTACTTGTCTTCTCTGAGTTGTACTGCCCTCCCCGTGCCCCCCCAACATTACATCTGCTAGTCGTAATGCCCCTTTTTCCCTCTTATCCCTCCCTTCCCACCCATTTTCCCCAGTCCCTTTCCCTTTGGTAACTATTAGTCCGTTCTTGGGTTCTGTGAGTCTGCTGCTGTTTTGTTCCTTCAGTTTTTTTCTTTGTTTTATACTCCACATATGAGTGAAATCATTTGATACTTGTCTTTTTTTTCTTGGCTTATTTCACTGAGCATAATACCCTCTAGCTCCATCCATGTTGTTGCAAATGGTAGGATTTGTTTTCTTCTTATGGCTGAATAATATTCCATTGTGTATATGTACCACATCTTCTTTATCCATTCATCTACTGATGGACACTTAGGTTGCTTCCATTTCTTGGCTATTGTAAATAGTGCTGCAATAAACATAGGGGTGCATCTGTCCTTTTCAAATTGGGCTGCTGCATTCTTAGGGTAAATTCCTAGGAGTGGAATTCCTGGGTCAAATGGTATTTCTATTTTGAGTTTTTTGAGGAACCTCCATACTGCTTTCCACAATGGTTGAACTAATTTGCAGTCCCACCAGCAGTGTAGGAGGGTTCCCTTTTCTCCACATCCTCGCCAACATTTGTTGTTGTTTGTGTTTTGGATGTTGGCCATCCTCACCGGTGTGAGGTGATATCTCATTGTGGTTTTAATCTGCATTTCTCTGATGATTAGCGATGTGGAGCATCTTTTCATGTGCCTGTTGGCCATCTGAATTTGTTCTTTGGAGAAGTGTCTATTCATGTCCTCTGCCCATTTCTTAATTGGATTATTTGCTTTCTGTTTGTTAAGGTGCATGAGTTCTTTATATATTTTGGATGTCAACCCTTTATCAGATACGTTTTTTATGAATATATTTTCCCATACTGTAGGATGTCTTTTTGTTCTACTGATGGTGTCCTTTGCTGTACAGAAGCTTTTCAGCTTGATATAGTCCCACTTGTTCATTTTTGCTTTTGTTTCCCTTGCCCGGGGAGATATGTTCATGAAGAAGTTGCTCATGTTTATGTCCAAGAGATTTTTGCCTATGTTTTTTTCTAAGAGTTTTATGGTTTCATGACTTACATTCAGGTCTTTGATCCACCTTGAGTTTACCTTTGTGTATGGGGCTAGACAGTAGTCCAGTTTCATTCTCTTACATGTAGCTGTCCAGTTTTTCCAACACCAGCTGCTGAAGAGGCTGTCATCTCCCCATTGTATATCCAAGGCACTTTTATCAAATATTAATTGACTGTATATGTTTGGGTTAATGTTTGGATTTTCTATTCTGTTCCACTGGTCTGTGGGTCTGTTTTTGTGCCAATACCAAATTGTCTTGATTACTGTGGCTTTGTAGTAGAGCTTGAAGTCAGGGAGTGTAATTCCCCCTGTTTTATTCCTCCTTCTCAGGATCGCTTTGGCTATTCGGGGTCTTTTGTGGTTCCATATGAATTTTAGAATTATTTGTTCCAGTTCATTGAAGAAAGCTGTTGGTAGTTTGATAGGGATTGCGTTGAATCTGTAGATTGCTTTAGGTAGTATAGCCATTTTGACAATATTTATTCTTCCTAGCCAAGAGCATGGGATGCATTTCCATTTGATAGTGTCCTCTTTAATTTCTCTTAGGAGTGTCTTGTAGTTTTCAGAGTACAGGTCTTTCACTTCCTTCGTTAGGTTTATTCCTAGGTATTTTATTCTTTTTGATGCAATTGTGAATGGAATTGTTTTTCTGATTTCTCTTTCTGTTAGTTCATCATTAGTGTACAGGAAAGCAACAGATTTCTGTGTGTTAATTTTGTATCCTGCAACTTTGCTGAATTCAGATATTAGTTCTAGTAGTTTTGGAATGGAATCTTTAGGGTTTTTTATGTACAGTATCATGTCATCTGCAAATAGTGACAATTTGACTTCTTCTTTACCAATCTGGATGCCTTGTATGTCTTTGTTTTGTCTGATTGCTGTGGCTAGGACCTCCAGTACTATGTTGAATAACAGTGGAGAGAGTGGGCATCCTTGTCTTGTTCCCGATCTTAGATGAAAAGCTTTCAGCGTCTCGCCATTAAGCATGATGTTAGCTGTAGGTCTGTCATATATAGCCTTTATGATGTTGAGGTACTTGCCCTCTATACCCATTTTGTTGAGAGTTTTAATCAGGAATGGATGCTGAATTTTGTCAAATGCTTTTTCAGCATCTATGGAGATGATCATGTGGTTTTTGTTCTTCTTTTTGTTGATGTGGTGGATGATGTTGATGGATTTTCGAATGTTGTACCATCCTTGCATCCCTGGGATGAATCCCACTTGATCATGGTGTATGATCCTCTTGATGTATTTTTGAATTCGGTTTGCTAATATTTTGTTGAGTATTTTTGCATCTACGTTCATCAGGGATATTGGTCTGTAATTTTCTTTTTTGGTGAGGTCTTTGCCCGGTTTTGGTATTAGAGTGATGCTGGCTTCATAGAATGAGTTTGGAAGTATTCCCTCCTCTTCTATTTTTTGGAAAACTTTAAGGAGAATCGGTGTTATTTCTTCTCTATATGTCTGGTAGAATTCAGAGGTGAATCCATCAGGCCCAGGGGTTTTGTTCTTGGGTAGTTTTTTGATTACCAATTCGATTTCGTCACTGGTGATTGGTCTGTTTAGTTTTCCTGTTTCTTGCTTGGTCAGTCTTGGAAGGTTGTATTTTTCTAAGAAGTTGTCCATTTCTTCTATGTTTTCCAGCTTGTTAGCATATAGAGTCTCATAATATTCTCTTATGATTCTTTGTATTTCTGTGGGGTCCGTCGTGATTTTTCCTTTCTCATTTCTGATTGTGTTTATGTGTGTAGATTCTCTTTTTCTCTTAGTGAGTCTGGCTAGGGGTTTATCTATTTTGTTTATTTTTTCAAAGAACCAGCTCTTGGTTTTATTGATTTTTTCTATTGTTTTATTCTTCTCAATTTTATTTATTTCTTCTCTAATCTTTATTATGTCCCTCCTTCTGGTGACTTTGGGCCTCATTTGTTCTTCTTTTTCCAATTTCAGTAATTGTGTCTTTAGACTATTCATTTGGGAGTGTTCTTCCTTCTTTAAATAGGCCTGGATTGCAATATACTTTCCTCTTAGAACTGCCTTTGCTGCGTCCCACAGAAGTTGTGGCTTTGTGTTGTTGTTGTCATTAGTCTCCATATATTCTTTGATTTCTGTTTTGATTTGGTCGTTAACCCATTGATTAATTAGGAGAGTGTTGTTAAGTCTCCATGTATTTGTGAGCCTTTTTGATTTCTTTCTAAAATTTATTTCTAGTTTTATACCTTGGTGATCTGAGAAGTTGGTTGGTAGGATTTCAATATTTTTGAAATTACTGAGGTTCTTTTTGTGGCCTAGTATGTGGTCTATTCTGGAAAATGTTCCATGTGCACTTGAGAAGAATGTGTATCCTGTTGCTTTTGGGTGTAGAGTTCTGTAGATGTCTGTTAGGTCCATCTGTTCTAGTGTGTTGTTCAGTGCCTCTGTGTCTTTACTTATTTTCTGTCTGGTTGATCTGTCCTCTGGAGTGAGTGGTGTGTTGAAGTCACCTAAGATGAATGCATTGCTGTCTATTTCCTCCTTTAATTCTGTTAGTATTTGTCTCACATATGCTGGCGCTCCTGTGTTGGGTGCATATATATTTATAATGGTTATATCTTCTTGTTGGACTGACCCCTTTATCATTATGTAATGTCCTTCTTTATCTTTTGCTACTTTCTTCGTTTTGAAGTCTATTTTGTCTGATACAAGTACTGCAACACCTGCTTTTTTCTCTTTGTTGTTTGCATGAAATATCTTTTTCCATCCCTTCACTTTTAGTCTGTGTATATCTTTGGATTTGAGGTGAGTTTCTTGTAGGCAGCATATAGATGGGTCTTGCTTTTTTATCCATTCTGTTACTCTGTGTCTTTTGATTGGTGCATTCAGTCCATTTACATTTAGGGTGATTATTGATAGGTATGTACTTATTGCCATTGCTGGCTTTAGATTCGTGGTTACCAAGGGTTCAAGGGTTGCTTCTTTACTATCTAACAATGTAACTTAACTTTCTTGTTAAGTTATTGTAAACACAGTCTGATGTTTCTTTCTTTCTCTCCCTTCTTATTCCTCCTCCTCCATTCTTTCTATAATAGGTGTTTTATTCTTTGCCTTTAGTTGGCATTTGGATGGTCTGCTTTCTTTGCTATGATTTTTTTTTCTCTGGTGACATCTTTTTAGCCTTAGGTGTGCTTCCATCTAGAGCAGTCCATTTAAGATATCCTGTAGTGGTGGTTTATGAGAGGCAAACTCTCTCAACTTTCGTTTGTCTGGAAATTGTTTAATCCCTCCATCATATTTAAATGATAATCGTGCTGGATACAATATTCTTGGTTCGAGGCCCTTCTGTTTCATAACGTTAAATATATCATGCCATTCTCTTCTGGCCTGTAAGGTTTCTGTTGAGAAGTCTGATGATAGTCTGATGGGTTTTCCTTTGTAGGTGATCTTTTTTCTCTCTCTAGCTGCCTTTAATACCCTGTCTTTATCTTTGATCTTTGCCATCCTAATTATTATGTGTCTTGGTGTTGTCTTCCTTGGGTCCCTTGTGTTGGGAGATCTATGAGCTTCGGTGGACTGCGAGACTACTTCCTTCCCCAGCGAGGGAAAGTTTTCAGCAATTATTTCTTCAAAGACACTTTCTATCCCTTTTTCTCTCTCTTCTTCCTCTGGTACTCCTATAATGCGAATATTGTTCCGTTTGGATTGGTCACACAGTTCTCTTAATATTCTTTCATTCCTAGAAATCCTTTTATCTCTCTCTTCCTCAGCTGCTCTGTACTCCTGTTCTCTGTTTTCTATTCCATTAACAGTCTCTCGCATCTCATCCATTCTGCTGTTAAGCCCGTCGATCGCTTGTCTGATTTCTGTATTGTCTTTCCTCAGTTCCCTCACTTCCTCCCTCAGCTCTTGCACATTTCTCTGTAGGTCCATCAGCATGGTTATGACTTTTATTCTAAATTCTTTTTCAGGGAGGCTGTGCATTTCCATCCCTTCAGACTCCCTCTCTGGGGTTGTCTGGTTGATTTTGGTCTGAACCATATTCCTCTGTCTTTTCATGACTGTATAATTTGTTCACTGATAGTTGCCACGTATGTCAGCTGGGCTCTTTAAGACCGCCTCTTGGGGTGCCAAGTCCTCTCGGGTGTAGCTGCACGCTGTGCGCTTTCCTGTGTATTCTCGTCTCTCTTTTAGGAATAGATGTATTTTCGGTGTTTTCGTAGATAAATATAGTGTTGGGAGGAGATTTCTGCCGCCCTGCTCACAGCGCCATCTTCCCGGAAGTCGTATTTTTATTCTTAAGGTGGGATATTTTATTCTCAGAAAAGGGAGTCAAAGCCACCAGACAAGGTGACTTGGGTGAAATGAGCCCCTGGCTGAGAGTGGTTCACGGGCCCGGCTGGTGAGGAAAGGAGGCTGCACCATGTAAGACCTGGTGAAGAGGATGAGAGGTCGGGAGATCCCAGTTTGAGTCCTCACCATGTAGCGAATTTACCGAGAGCCTTGGACTCGGCTGGGCACTGGGAGGGCCTGTCCCCGGTCCTCACCCCCCACCCCACCACCCTTTCTTCTCCACCCACCGTCACTGGGAACTCATGGCTATGCTGGTGATGGAACTCATGGTGCTCACATCAGAGGAAGGGAGCCGTGCCTCTCTGGGGGGACGCATCTCCAGAGCCTTCGACAGCCTTGTCCCCTGTACTCAACTATCATCTCTGCCCTGGGGCAGTGACCCCGCTTGCCATTCCACCAGCATGGACAGAGCTAAAGGGAGGATCCCCAGAAGGGCTGCAAGACAGAAGGGGCCAAGCCTACAGGTCTGCCTAAATACCCCACTGGGGGCTGGTGGACTCGGCCTTAAGGAACCCACCTTTCACTCCCTCCCTCCCCATCTTCCATGGTGTAGGTAAAGGGCCTTTGACTTTTTTACACCTGTGTGTATAGGCTGGACGAGAATCACAGAATAAGATACTCTGAGCCCCCTTCCAGTTCTGAAATTCTGTGTTCCTCTACTGCTTAGGATTGAGTTCACTTCTAATTTCATCCTCCTTTGGATAACTACAGACCACAAAGTATGATTGGATTCACTGGGATCTGTTAGATCCCAAAGAGCTGCGCTTCCCCCAAAGCCTGATCTGTTCCAGGTCAACATTCACCCCTTGGGAGAGCCTCATCCTGCAGCTCCATTTCCTGTTGGGTCCAAGCAAAATGAGACAGTCAGCCTTTGGTGGCTGAATCAAGAAATGAATAAATAAATGATCCTTCCTAACGAGAACCCAGCAAAATTTGGAAAAATCCTAAAGTTATTTCTTCTTGGTCGTAGCATGCATCCCAAGATTTTTTTCAGAACAGTGTCGACCACACTTTTTGTCGTGCTTCGCCACCCCCCTCTGCAGCCACCATCTAATCCTGGACTCCTGTGGCTTCCCACAGGCTTCCCTCCGAGTCCACCTTATCACTGTGTGCCCTGCATCAGTGTTATTTATGGCCTGGTTTGTCTCCTCCTCCTTGACCATAAGTTCCTTGAGGGTAAATTTCCTGTGTATTCATCATCGTAACTCTACACATTCTAGCCTGCAGGAGTGGCATTAATAGCATGTCACAATTATAAAGAACTTTCTGGCATACAAAATATTCCCAAACATGCTCTGTTGGCTACTCTGGAGCGAGGCTGATAGAGGTTATCTCCTGCTTCAAGTAAGAAGAACTGAGGTTCAGTAAGATTATGTGACTTGATTACAGTTAGACAGCTAGTGAACTAGAGACATATCTCAAACAATGATTTTCTGCCTGAGTCCAGTACTTTCCGATAATTTTTTAAATAAATGGATGAATGAATGAATGAATGAATGAATGAATGAATGAACCACATAAAGGACTGAGGAAGTAGTGTAAAATGAGATGATGCCGGGATCCTAGATATGCTATTAAGTGGAGAAACACACTCTATTCACAGATTCCAATCCCTAAGCCTCCCAGGGACAGGGCCCTGCTACCTGTCCTGTAGCCTGCTAGGTGCGCTGATCTCGTTTCCCTCCTGCAGATTTTGACCGTGTCCGGACCACCTGAAGGAGGGACTCGAGTGACCATCCATGGTGTGAACCTGGGTCTGGACTTCTCTGAGATCGCCCACCATGTGCAAGTGGCTGGGGTGCCCTGCACACCTCTGCCAGGGGATTACATCATCGCTGAGCAGTGAGTCCAGTCCGCTCTGGCCCTCCCTTTCCCAGAGCCTCAGGGTGGGGACTCTCCCCTCTCCCTTCTCTGGAACTTCAGGCTCCATCGCCCATCTCTCATGCCATGGCCCTGCCCCCAGAAGCTCTCAGGGCCTCTTCTGTCCTACCTCCACGCCCACAGGCTCCCATTCTGTCCCATTCCCAGTTCCCTGGGCCCTCCAGCATCAGAGCTTCCAGTGTAACACTGCCCCTCATTCGGTCTTTACCTGCCCATAGGGGTAACAGCCACTTTGCCAGCCGCCCGGCTGCTCCTTGGTCTCTCCCGACCCCTTCCCGCTAGTCCCCATTGGAATGCATCCTGCATGGTGGGCTGAGGGCAACAATTTGTTTGGCTCATGGGGCTCTGACAGCAGCTTAATCCGAGCAGGGCCTCCGTCGGAGCAAATTCATTTATTTCACTAAGGGAAATGTCAGCTGGAAATTAGAAAATAGGCATGTAGCAGCGGACAGGCGAACGAGGCTCCAGGAGTGACATATGTTCCAATTTGGGGTGTTCATTTGACAGTGGTGTCTGCTGTGGAGTTGGTGGGCAGGAGGTGGGCACGAAGCTGGGGGCAGGAGGGTGATGGAGGGAGGTTTCCCCTCCAAAGAAGAAAGGGAGGGGAGCAGCTAGATCATTCTGCATGATTTGTCGCCTTAAGTCGAGTCGAACTGGTTCCACTGACAACACAGCTCTGCAAGAGGTACCAGGAGCAGATAGAGAGCATGGCTGGTGGGAGGGGCTTCTCTCCATTAGCTCCACCCCTCCTACAGCCTCAGGTCCTCCCCCAGACCTCCCAGAGCCAGGCTTTAGCAACAATCTGAAAAATGGCATTAGCAACCATAAAAGTGACATCACTTTATCAGCACTTGCACTTTCTCATCCATTACCTTATTTTTTCATTAGGTCACGACTCTTACCTAATGAGAGGTAGATATTGTTATCCCCATTTTACAAAGCAGGAGAACAGAAAAGCCTTAGAGAAGTGAGATGACTTCCTCAGTTTGTTCAAGGCATTAAGTGGCCAAGGCAGAATCGAAACTCAAGTCTCCTGACTTCTAGTCCAGCTCTTTCCATCCCATAAGAGCAATGGGGGGAGACCCCTGTGTAAGAGTGGTGTGAAAATTCCATGATTCGTCAACGCGTGGCTTCCAGGACCAGGGACCATGATTCCATGACCCAAAGCAAGGTCAGAGTCAGAGGGTTGAATTCCAAGACGTTGAGGATTGGTGTCGCTTCCTTGCCCCAGCAGGGGAAAAGAGGGGCCTGGCCTGACCTTCAGACCTTCAGACCTTCAGATCCTTCAGACCCAACCCTTCACTGGCAACCTTCTACCTACAAGAAGTGCATCTTAAAGGAAAGACTGGCTCGGTCTACAGGAAAGAGATGAGGGAGGGAAAAAGGAAGATGACCTAGCGGAACTTCTGAGGAGGAAGAAGAGGGGAAAATGTTGAGCAGAAGCCAGTGCACCCTGCAGGGGTCCTCCTGTCAAACAACCTTTACAATAGACACTCAGTCCCACTGACCCCAAGCCACGTTGGCCTCAAGAACCTGCCTTAAGCCTCTAGACGCAGGCCATCTCCAACTCAGTGAGATGCCATAAGACCCCAAAGGAAAGGGTTTGGGGATACCATGTGGTAAGGGCTTTGAGCTAAAAAGTGCAAATTCTTGAGTGGCTGGACATGGCCATCTCATGAGATCTGGCATTTGAAGCCCTGGCTCCTCTACTGACCAGTCCTGAGACCTTCACGGACTGTTCAGTCTCTCTGACCTTCATCAGCCTGAGGGAAATCATGATTCCTGCTGCACCAGTTTTGGGGAGAATTCAGTAAGATGAGGAAATAGAGACCTAGCATGCTCCATGTGCATAAGAAATGTTCTGTCTTTGAAATCAGATGCACCAGACTCACCCAGGGACACAGGGAAGGAAGTGCCCAGAGAAACCGGGAGTGAGGATATGAAAGGATCCTGGGGAAATTAATGGTCATCAGGGTCCCTGCCGAGGCTGGTAGTCACCCTAAAAATTGCCACCATCATGTCCTTTGGGCATAGGGCAGGCAGGAGGTGGCAGGCACACGCCACACCTCGGCTGGATACAGCCCTGGTTTCCAGCCGTGCCAGGCTCATTACCACTGGCGAGGTTTCTGAGTTCGTTAACATCATTAAAGCCTTCCTCCCAGGCAGTGAGCAGCAGGCACAGTCGTTACAGATGTCTGCGAGAGATGAATTCGGCTAATCAGGCCGGGTGCCGAGTCCTGGGCTCGGGCAGGATTAGCAGGCACAGTAATGACTCACCATATGCTTGTGCCATGCCATCGATCATGCAGCAATTAGGTTAATGTTGGTTAAAGGACCTCACTTAGTCTTGCGATTAGCACCCCACAGGTCTGTGGAGGGCTGGATGATTCTGTCACAGGACAGTGGGACTCAGGGCAGTGGGGCACAGGTTAAGGCTGAAACTCGGCCCCTTCCGGAACAGGGGCCCTGTGTGAGGTGGACGCAGACCCGCTCCCTCTCATCTGCTGCAACTGTGAGGAAGGCGCATGTGGTGCACACTCGTGGGGAGGAAGGCATCATGTAAGCCAGTATAGGGGTGGAGACCCCAGGCTGGGTGCTGGGAGCTCAGCCATGGAGGAGCCAGGTGACTCTGGGCAAGTAACTTGACTTCCAGATCCTCAAATGCCTCATCTGGAAAGTGGGTAGGTGGAAATAAGTTATCTCCACAATAGCTCCTATAGTCCTTAGGATGTCAGAAGCAGTAAACTATATGCCCATGGAGTCTGCAACTCCCACCATTAGAAAGCTTATTGGTGGCACTGATATGTCTCCAGAAGCCCCCGGTCAACCAGGAGAGTCAAGCCTTTAAACATTTGAAGCTGGACAGTTATTTAGTCCAGCTCCTCATTTTACAAAAAGATTTAGGCATTCCCCAACCCGTGCCTCCTAATAGTACAAAGGGACCCTAGAGCCATCAGGGACACCAAGAGCAGGCAGGGAAGGCGGGCAGCCCCCAGAAATCAGACCATTTGTCTATATAAGGCTCAAAGGAGGACATGATACACACACCCATGCCTGGAGTCACCTAGAACCAGGAAGGTAGGGAGCCCAGGTGATTAGCTCTTGTCCAGCAGGGTGCCCCCACTCCGCCTCCATCTCCTCCTTCACCCCCAACAATCTCAGCTCCACCCCAGCATTGCTGCCACGGCCACTCTGTCCCTCCGCAAAAACACATCGACAGCATTGCATTATGTCTAGAGAAAGTAGGTGGAGTGGTCAAAGACATGTGCTTAGGACTCAGGTGGGGTTCCTGAATCAGGACCTTTGAGCTTTGAACAAGAACTGAGGCCACAGATGGAGTTGCTTAGCATTGCTTAGCCTTACTTTCATTGTCTGTAAACTGGAAGCGATAAGGCCCACCCTGTAGGAGTGCGGGGGGATGACACCAGCTCCGGTGTTGCACAGCGCCTGCCGTGATTACAGCTCAGGAAACCGTAGCTCTTACTGTTACTAAGGTGCAGAATCTTCTTTGAACCCCATTCCTCAGTATAACCCTTCCCACCCCCAGGAGCTGCCCCTGTTTCTTCCTTTAACTCCACATCCCTGAACTCAGAGAACGAATACCTGTGACAGATACACTCAGGGATGCCTCTCCAACCTTCCCTGTGAGCACTGAGTCCCAGGAATTAAAAAGAAGAAAGTTAGAGGTCAAAGTTCTTCCTCAATGCTGCCTGGTTCCTGAGAACTCTCACCCAACTCTGAGACCTACCGCCCCAGGCCCTTCTCCACAGCCCACTGCTGGCCACTACCCGTTCCCCACACTCTCTCGGTGAAGTGGAACCTCATTCCAAGGTTGGGGAGGAGTCCACTGCAGTACTGAGGGGAGCTTGTGGTCCAGCTCTGGACGCCCCCACGGCCCAGCCCCTTCCCCCACACCACACCCTCCAGGTGGAGTGTTCAGAGCCAACTGCAGACAGTCAGCCTCGGACGCTGGGGCAGTGCCCATCTCCCACCGATCCCTCTTCTCCCGGGTGCTTGACATGTAAAGCTTATCTTTTAAGACATGAACCTAGAACAAGAAAATGTTCTAGAAAAGACAGTGTGGCTAAAGGCCCAGCCCATTGTTAACTCCCCATAGGGACAGCCAAGCAGGCCATTCTGGGTCTTATCCTCTCCTAGACAGGCCCCAGGGCCCAGGGAGGAACAAATATGCCCATGATCATCATCACGTGTTCTCCTATCTCTTCTTTCCATGACCTCAAGCCTGCCATGATTTCCTCCTTTTCTTCTCCTGGATCCTTTCAGCACAGAAGGTCCAAGGGGGATGAGTGACAGACAAGGAAGCCCTAATCAGGAGAGAGGGAGACTCATCTGCTCCCTCCTTTTCTTTGCCCTCCTTGTCCCCACAACCTCCACAGGTAGCTGATTCTCTCTGAAGCTCCTGAGAGCCCAGGGCGTGGTTTGTAGGATGGCAGGGACCCCAAGCGGGCAGGCACTAAGACCCAGGAAACAAGAGGCGATGTTGTGAATCCAAGCAGGCAGCAGCAGGGACTTAACCACACAGGGTACCTTAAATTAAGCTTCTCAAAGGCTCTGCTAATGAGGCTTAAGTAGACAGTTACGTGTAAAAGACTAATTTATCGTTGCTCGTCTTTGGGTTTATAATTAATTTATTTATTCATAGAAAAGGAAAAAGAGGATATGCTTCCATGTGCATTCAGCACTTCTCATGGAATCTAATATGCTAAACATAGTAAGACAGTTATTGCATGTTAAGTAAATATTCGCCAGGAGTTAAAGTACTTATTTGGGATTAACTGTTATGAAGGGATGGAGATCAGTGGCATGCCTGTGTGTGAGCATGCGGTGTATTTGTTTAATGCAAGTTTTATTACATCGAAATGAAATCTCTGTTTAGTTACCTTCCTTCCTAGAGAAGCTGTTGAGAAAAGCATGGCTCCATTTAACACGGATCTTACCCACCGTGCCAGGATAATGCTGGAGATTAGTGTGGAGGGGGAGGGGGTTTGGTTTTCTGAGCCCCCACTAAGCAAACCTACCAGGGTTTGCTCTGAACTCTTAAATGGAGTGGGGAGCAGAGGAAAATCCTTCCTTCTGTCCCTGGGTTCCTTTTTGCTGAGCCTGGAGGGGCCCTTTCCCACCCACCTCATGCCTTAGAATTCCAGGTAAGAGGCACCCTCCCCAGATGCCTCCCATATCCTCCAGCCACCCACCTTTGTGGATGGCTCCCCTGGGGAGGGCTTTGCTGTAACTCATCTCAGGCACAGGAAGTCATCACAGGGTATTGATCTGCACTTCATGAGAAAGAATGCTGCACCCCCTTCCCTCCAGCTGTCCTGTGAATGTGAGACATGACTTCCAGCCCCAGGACTGGATCCCTGCCTTGCCCATCAGCTTAGTGCACTCAGCCCTTGATTAATGGGAATCCATTGTCAACTGCTGTCCTAATGAACTCATCCACCCCCCACCCTTTCGCCTACAGCCACAGAGCTCCACCTCTCCCATTTTGCTGGGAGCTCCTGTTTTGGGTGCTCACTATCTCGCCAGATTATCTATTCCCTTTTTTAAACACACTGTAGGAAAGAAACCACAATGGAATCATCTTGGAAAATAGGCCCTCACTCCCTCTTTTAGGGAGAGTTGCAATGTTGGCTTGTCACACAGGAAAAAAACATAAGCTAAAGGGCTGCCTCTAGATCTCTTCTAGACAAGTATTGGGCAGCTACTCGGTGCTAGGCACCGAACTAGGCACTGGGGACTAGAGGCTCATTCATAGAATTAAGTGATTTAGTGTTTTGGAGGTCAACAGAGCCTTAAAGATGAAAGACAGAAGCCCAGAGAGGGAAAGCACTGTACCCAAGGCCACATAGCTGGATGGGCAAGCAAGCTGAGTCTTGGTCCAGCAGTATTGCAAGACTGTGAAGAGTCCTTCACTGTGATGAGGTCAGCACACAGGGTCAGGGATGCCAGCTCTTGCAAGCCTCTCACGGGAAGGTTTGCTCTCTCCGCAGGATAGTCTGTGAGATGGGCCATGCCCTCGTGGGAACCACCTCTGGGCCTGTGCGCCTGTGCATCGGCGAGTGTAAGCCGGAGTTCATGACCAAGTCCCATCAACAGTACACCTTTGTGGTGAGTTCTGGGTCTAGCACTGGGCTGCAGGCTCCCGGCAAGGGCACACTGTTGTTTCAGCTTCTCCTGGGAGGCCCTGCACTCTGCCTCCCAAGCCAGGTGCCTTCAGGCTTCTCACCGACAGAGTAGGAGGCCAGGAAAAGGAACTTCTGGCCTCACCTCTTTGAAAGCCTGTCATTCCACGGTGGGCTGTGTGTGTGACTAGCAATGCTGTGGAGACTTCGGACTTCCAGTGAGCCACAGGTCAGAGTTCGAAATAAGGCAATACCAAGCATTTCTTAGAAATTGGGTCCCAGATGCAAGGTGGGGGTGGGGGGCCTGCCCTTTGTCCTGCCAACACCAACGTGATGTCCTGGTCTAAATCCAGACTATGAGACTCATTGCCTGAGGTACCTAATTAAAAAGGTCTGTATTCACCCAGGTGCTTTGTTTCCTGCCAAGGATATTATGAGTGGGGGATTAGAGGAGTCACATGAAAACTACAGGGACTTGCATTAGTGTGCAGGACCATGGGCAGGGATGAACGAGTGAGTTGCTCCATGTGTTGGTGTGATTACTCTCATATATGCACACCTCACACTGAAAAAAGTCTCTTCACACTCAGGCAGCAGGTGGTAACATCATAAAGCCTTTCTCTAAGGCTGGCACTGTGTCCTACTGAATTGATAACTTGCTTCTGGGGCCCTAAAGTCCCTTTTCTGATACTTACCTACAATGCCACATCGAGTTCAAAAAAGTGTTAACACCAGTGGATGGGGTCAAACCAGCCTTGCTAAGAGTTTTGAAAAGTCATTAGACTACAAAATTCTATTCTCTTGAAAGCATTTTACGGCTTGTTTCAGGTTTTTCAGTCTCTGCCTCCTTATCTTGGCTTCCTGCCTTTTTACTGCACTAGTCTTCCATAGCCCACCCTGCAGCCGATCTATCCCCCTCCTCCACAGGACACACACGGTCTTGTGTGAGAAGCACGTTGATAGAAAGACTAAATAGAGAAGTGTATAATGTCAGAGCTGGGAAAGCCTTTAGAGATCATTTAGCCCACCCTCCTCCCTTGGCAAAGGAGCAAATAAAAGCTCCAGAAACTTGTTTCAGGGGCCACTGCTAGTGAGGGGCTAATGCAGACTAGAATATGTGCCTGTGTAGTTGCTCAGTTAAATGCACTTTCCACTCCACTCCACTGCCCTCTAGCCAGAAGCAATTCATTTCTGATTTGGGTCAGCCACCTGACACATTTTATGCCAGATGACATTTCTTTTAAGCTTCAAGTTTAATCTTACAGTTTAATGAGTTTACTAGCAAATCCTGGCCACTAATGGGCCATCCTCCTGATATAGGTTGGGGAAGCCATATCTAACATTTGCTGAAAGCTCTGTGCCCCAGGCACCCTGCCATGCGCTTCCCAAGCTTGGGCGGTTGGGAGGGAGCAGCAGGACATGTACATGGGCCATTAATGGGGAATGTTAGCCTTTTGGTGACCCAATCCAGACAGGGTTGCTTTATCTAGCCCTATTGATTTTATGCCCCAAAATATCAGTATATTCTTTAGATAGAGAGGCATCTTCAGATTGTTCTCAGTTTGTAAACTAATTGATAGGTAGTGTTACCTCTGCCTTCCCATCAGGGTCATGACATGAGACTCCCTAGGGAGTTAATTAATTCCAAAATGTGGCCCTTCTGCCTTCCCTGGCATGCCTGGAGCCTCTGCTTAGGAAGGGTCTCTGTTCCAGACTAGGCAGAGGGAGTGTTTGGGACTAGAAACAGCAGGAAAAGTATCTCCACTCTGAGCAGGGACACCACCCCTTCTTTTGCCCTGGTGTGTAGCCTGGGTTTGTCATTTCGGGTAAAACCTGAGCTGTGATCATTTCTCTTCTTCCCCCCTCAGAACCCTTCTGTGCTGTCACTCAACCCCATCCGAGGGCCAGAGTCGGGAGGCACCATGGTGACTGTCACAGGCCACTACCTCGGGGCCGGCAGCAGTGTGGCCGTACTCCTGGGCAACCAGACCTGCGAGTTCTATGGGTGAGATGGGCTCGAAGGGGCACGAGAAAACTGTACCTGTAGGTGTGTGCACACGTGTTCCTATTCATGTTCACACACGGTACGTGTGAACGTCCTGACCCCCAATGCCATTCCCATCCCTGAGAGAAATATGTACCACTCGTCAATTTATATCCCATGTATCATAGGGACTAAATACTTCTAAAAATAATTAGAAGTAAGGACCATGAGAGCTGCTAATGAGGAAGGCTCCCAGGAGCTCCCACAGACCTACAGGACAAGCATTTCATTAGGTTCCCACCATGGTGACTCGAGAACCATGGAGACTACATGGCCTCAGTCCTCAGCAAGCACACAGACTCATCCTCAAGGCATCTCTTGTAATTGAACATCTACTGTTCATCAGATACTCTACTAAAGCCTTGGGGATGTAGAGAATCCGTGGATGAGGAACCAATTTTCCCGGTATTATCTGATAATCTCCTCCATGGACAGTAAACTCCCTGAAGGCAAAGGACTATGTCTAATTCTCTGCGTAGTAGATCTTCAGTGAATATATTAATTTATGAATGATGGACCAGACTCTGAGCACTGGCTAAAATGTCAGTTCTAGAAAAATCCAGAAAAGAGGAGTTCCCTTACAGCTGGTGGAGCCTGCCCCACATTGTCTAATCCCCGCCTTCTCCAGTCTGCTCCCTCCTTAGTCCAACCGGAGCCAGGTCTAGGTAAAGAGAGGCGCTCATGTGCACTGATATGGGATATGTCCCAGAGCAGAGAGTATAAAAGGGCCATACCCCAGGCCACACCCTCAAACTGAGGAGAACCCCTTTTCAAGCCAGAGGTCACCCCGATGGCCCATGTCTTTCCTTACATCTCTCTTGCTGTCTCCCTGTCAGGCGGTCAATGAATGAGATTGTGTGTGTGTCACCCCCCTCGTCCAATGGACTGGGCCCAGTGCCTGTTTCCGTGAGTGTTGACCGAGCCCGAGTGGATAACAATCTACAGTTCGAGTACATAGATGACCCCCGGGTGCAGCGCATTGAGCCTGAATGGAGCATTGCCAGGTGATGCAGAGGTGGTAGGAATGTCCCCAGATGCCACCTGGCATTTCTTCAGCCCAAGGGAGAGGACCCCAGGGGATGAGGTGGTAGAAGTTTGAGAGGGTTTTACCTAACCCAGCTTCTGCTTATTCCCAGTGGCCACACACCCCTCACCATCACAGGCTTCAACCTGGATGTCATTCAGGAACCAAGGATCCGAGTCAAGTTTAATGGCAAAGAATCTGTCAATGTGAGTAACCACTGGTCCGCCTGGCACTCGGTATACACAGACGCGTTTGTGTGTTTTGCGATGTGATGAGGTCTGTCTTAGGCACTGGAGCATTTGGCTATCAGAAAGGAAATACAGCTCCAGACTCTGAGCCTGGAATCATGGCCCCAAACACCTGAGCTTTACAATGGCTTTTATAATTAAGTATAATCATTTCTTATCAGAGAATGATATAATGAATATATAAATGTATTGGCTTCTGAACTTAAGATACAGCACAAAAGGGCTCCTGTTTTATGCCATGTTCACTTGAAGGTCGGATAAGAAGCAGTGTAAGGACGGAGAAAAAATTCTGGTTCCAAATTCAGACATTTCTGAACTGAAGCAGGACACTGCCATCTATTAGCTGTGCAATCATGATCAAGTCGTTTAACCTCTCTGATCCTCTTTTGCTCAGCTATAAATGGTAATGCTAAGACTCGACTCATAGATTTGTAACATGCCATTGACTGGCACTAGGTTGGCACTTGGTAAACTTAGTCACTGCATGTGGCTAATTGCATGCTGGATGCTAAGATGATCAGGCCAAACATGTTACTTTACTCCTCTGTGAAGAGCCATATGATTTAATTTTTTTCACTATGGCTTTGTGTGATTTTTTAAGAAGTTCTTTGTATACGAGCAGAATGTCTGATTCATCATTAGAAATTTTTTAGTTTGTTCTAGTGGCTCCATCTCATTCTTTTCAGCCAATATTTTCTGAAACATTATTGCATTCGTAATTATAGGCCAGGAGATGCTATTATGGTCATTACTTTTCATATGATTACTGCTGTGACTGCTTTGACCTTCAGGGGACTGACTAGGCTGAGATGTAGATGGGGAAGATGGTGCTGAGTCTATCCTCTTATCCCTGGCACATTTCCAGCATGCTTGAGGCTTCCTTAGAAAACAGAAATACACAAATGACAACGTGTAGGCGAGATCTGGAAAGGTCTCAGGCAATCCTCTGGCGCAACCCCCTCACTGCGTAGCTGAGGAATCTAAGGCCAGAGAAGAGTGGTGACTTGCCCCCTGTCAGGAAGGTTGCTGGTGGCAGGGCCAAGCTAGATCCCAAACATCTGGATGCTTCCCAATTAGACCACGTGAGATGCCGGTGAGCCTGCCATTTTCCATCATGCCAGCAATGTGGGAACACCTGTATCACACCGTCAGTACCCATCACGCTCATAGCTCTTCAGGCTAGGAGCACACAGGCCTCTCCAAATCCCAAGTGTAGAGTTTGATCTGTGGGTCAGAGGGCCTAGTCCCTCACTCCACTTCCAGACTGAGGCTAAGTGTTCCCAGCAGCTCACAGACCACTGCCATCTGTCAGACTCCAGGGCAGGGAAGAGGTGGAAGGATGGGAATGGCAAGGGTGAGCTCAGCCTCAGGAAGGATAAAACCCCCCAAATGAATTAGGTACATGTTTTAAAATTTAGGTTTTATTATTATTCAGGTATGGGAAGGTCAACAGACCAGGAGATGATTGCCACTGGGAAGACAGTTTGTTATACTCACAGATCCGAAGAGAAGGGTCGTGCCACAGGGGTCCACGTGGGAAGCACCAACATGGGTTAGAAAGCAGGCGGAGTAAAGGGAAGCCAGCAAGAGCCTTTATGATGGCTCCTGCAGGAAGGACTAAGCAAGGCAAGGAGTTTAGGACTGGCCAGTGTGAACCATTGTACCAGGCCCTGCGGCATAGGGGCTGTGCTGGTTGTCTGGTACTTGGCCCTGGTGCGATTAGGAAAGGTGGATAGCTGCCCAGAGTGTGAAAGGAGGTGGTCGGGGGTTGGGCTCTGGATTGGTCCGTCTGCATTAGAAAAGCATGCTCTAGCAGACTGGAGACACGTTTGCTAATAAATCTAGGCATCGCCAGCCCTGGGAGGGCAGTTCCTCACAGTTCCTCTGGATCACTTAGCCTCAGTCTGGAAGTGGAGTGGGGGACTAGGCCCTCTGACCCACAGATCAAACTCTACACTTGGGATTTGGAGAGGCCTGTGTGCTCCTAGGCTGAAGAGCTATGAGCATGGGTGGGTACTGAGGGTGTGCTACAGGTGTGACATCAAAGCATCAGAAATAGAGAAAGCAAAAGACACAGTTCATATAGTGCAGAGGGAATGCTGGAGGGGGAGTAGGTGACTGACAAAGTTAACCTCCAAAGGGCCCAGCAGCTTTCATCTCCAGGGAGGCATTTGAGCAGAATGGGTCTGGGGAGGCCCTCCCCTCACCTGACATCTTTGGGAGAAGGCTCGGGTCCTGAGTGCCCGCTCCCTCCCCAGGACACACTTGCAGCCCTGGAGGGAAGGCCTGGGTGTGCAGTTTTCGTCAAGCCTGGCTCCACTTGGGAAGCTGGTGAATGGTGCCCTCTCTCCCACTTTGCCTCTGCAGCCAGGCTTGGGCCCCACATCTCCCGAAGCCCCCTGGGGCTGCCCCTTGCTTTTGGGTTTTGAAGCAGCCCCAGAGGGAAGTGAGAAGGGCTAAAGCGAGGGCTACGAAACCCACAGGAATGTTTGGCAAATAAAGTGCCGATGCAGCACAGGGCGGGAGGCAAACAGAGGCCGCTTGTTTGGGGTGATTTGCTTATTCATAGAGGAGTCTAGTCCCAGGAACTGGAATGAGCAGAGAAGGAGGAGGGGTTTGTGGGGAGAGGCACACTCTGCCAGTGTCTGCCCTGCAGAACCCAGACTTTAACTCCCTGGTTCAGCTCTACCTGTCTGACTGCACCCCTCAGGCTCCTCATGCCAGCGCATTCCCTGCTGGAACATGAAAGGGGCAGCTCAAGTGTGAGATGCAAAAGGCGGAAGTGGGTACTGACCTCCAGTAGGGCCTGCAGCCCTCAGTGGACTGTTCTGTTTCAACTCTGAACTCCCTCTGGAAAGAGGATAGTTGGACTTGGACTTCTGACTGATCTCTATGCAAGTGTCAGCTTTTTTTGCAATTTCACACATGGTCTTGTTTTCTGAACATGAGGCCCGTGTATGTGTACATTGGCCAGGCACACAGCATGTAATTCAGAGCCAAGACGGCCGCACTTGAGGCCGAGTTCTCACAGATGCCTGCCTGTTTCTGGGACACCAGGGCTCCCAAAGCCAAAACAAGCCATGCTGAGTACAGGCCAGGAGCAGAGAAGGTGGGAGTCCAGGTTCTCTTCCCAGGACGTACACGATTTCTGTGACACTTTCTTTCACCTGCCTGCTGCCTTGGGCAGCCCCAGAGGTAAAGCGCCAGAGAAGAAAGTGGTGCACCTCATGCTCAGCTGGGATTTTAGTTGGGAGACCCGGGTCCACAAAAAAAGAGAGGATGTTATGAGCTTGTCAATACCAAAATTACACCCCAGTGCAGAGCTAGGGGCCCCTTGTCTATGGGAAGAAAAGACCCTGAACACATTTCAGGGGCTGAAGGACTCTTTTTATCCACCAGTGTATTCAGTAAACATTAACTGAACACCTACTGTGTGCTGGCCAAGTGCTCACCTCGCACTACTTCCTGCTCCCCAAAACACACACACACTCCCTACACTGCCTCTGTCCTGCTGTTTCCTCCCACGTTCCATGCTCCCTCAACCCCCTCCCCTTGGCTGCAGTTCCCTCTGCTTGGAACTTGTTCCCCTACCCCTCCCTCTTCTTAATCTAGATAAGTCCTACTCTTTCTTCAGATCAAGTTTCATTCATTGCTTCCAAGGGAAACCTCCCTGGGCCTCCCTCACCTGCTTCAAGCCATGCATGCTCACCCCATGCTCCTGCCCACATGCAAACACCCCTGTTGTAGGTGGTGCTTCCCCACCAGGGCATTTCTCACATTGTCTACACACATAGACAGTGCAGTGTCCCTCCTGTGCCCCAGGTCCTCAGCCAGGACCGCACTGTAATGCTCATTCAGTCATGTGTCCCTCCTGCAGACCGTGCCCACTCCACTAGACAGCCCCAACTCCTAGCACGTGCCGGTACACAATAGGTGCTCAAGCGTGTTGGTGAATGAATGAGATTGAAATGTACTTCTCCACCCCCAAGCCTCCACAGCCCTTTTCCTCAAGGGGCTCACCATCTAATGAAAACAAGCAAGTAACCTAATGGTGACAGGCCAAAGCAGGCCTGGGGTGGGAGGTGGTAGTGTGAGCCCCAGCCTCACCAACTCAGCATTTGAAGTCTGCACCCTGGGCCTTCCAGGTGTGTAAAGTTGTGAACACCACCACTCTGACCTGCCTGGCACCCTCTCTGACCACGGACTACCGGCCCGGCCTGGACACTGTGGAACGGCCAGACGAGTTTGGATTTGTCTTTAACAACGTCCAATCCTTGCTCATTTACAACGACACCAAGTTCATCTACTACCCCAACCCAACCTTTGAACTTCTCAGCCCTACTGGAGTCTTGGATCAGAAACCGGGATCCCCCATCATTCTGAAGGTAGGCATGCCTACCCCGTGCAGTGACAGTGGGAGCCCCCATCTTCTGGCCTTTCTTGTTCTTTCTACACTTATGGACTTGCAAAGCTGTCATCTCCCTGGAAAGGGAGCTTATTTATAGCTATTGACCCATTGAGTGATAGATCTTGCCCTTGGGATTCTCAAGAAACATTTTAGAGTATTTCAGTTGTTCTTTTAAGCCTGGGGACCCAAAAGTTCTTCAGTGTACTGGAAGTAAACATTTCCTTTAATTGACCACTTCCTTGGCCAGTGTAACCATGCATATTTCAGAAGGTCATGGTTCCCTGGGACTGTCAGTCCAAGTGTTTTTTTTTTCTCTGCCACTTTCATTTATATCCCATGTGTCTTCCTCCAAATTTTCATTTGGTGAGTATCTTATCTCCCCTTCCTCTCTCTTGCCCAACCACGTCCTCCCTTTCTCTCCTCTCTTCATTTTTTCTTTCTCTCTAAATTGTGGCTATTTGAAGTCCTCTCCAAACACTTACCATGGAGACATCTATTAGTTTTTGCCTTGCTGCCTTCCCCCATCTCCTAAACCTCTTTCGAAATAGGCAGTTAACTTCTTTGTGCACATGTCAATTATTCCTATGAAGATTCTGTTATCTACAGGGCAAAAACCTCTGCCCTCCTGCCTCTGGTGGTGCCAAACTCAACTACACAGTGCTGATTGGAGACACCCCGTGTGCTGTCACCGTGTCCGAGACACAGCTCCTCTGCGAGCCTCCCAACCTCACTGGGCAGCACAAGGTCATGGTGAGTGAACCTTCTCCTTTTTGCTACTTCCTCTAGTCTTCTTCACCATGCATGCAGGATCTGTCACAAAGAAAGGCTCTTTCTTCCACGTCCTCCATGTCTCCACACCTCCACGTCCTGTATCAAAATGGGTGGAAATTGAGAACACAAGAAAGGAAGTTGGTTTGTATCCAAACTGCACGGTGTGGCTGTGGTCTCTCATGTCCTTTTGGAAACAATAAGGATCCCATGGCAGACGGGGTTCGACAGCGTCTGTGTATTTGGCATGCACAGGTCCACGTGGGTGGGATGGTGTTCTCTCCTGGCTCGGTGAGTGTCCTCTCGGACAGCTTGCTGACCCTGCCAGCCATCGTCAGCATCGCCGCGGGCGGCAGCCTCCTACTCATCATCGTCATCATCGTCCTCATTGCCTACAAGCGGAAGTCTCGAGAAAATGACCTCACTCTCAAGAGGCTGCAAATGCAGATGGACAACCTCGAGTCCCGGGTGGCCCTGGAGTGTAAAGAAGGTGAGTGGCGGGCTTCCTGGACCCCTTTCTTCACCAGCCTTATTAACCGCCCCCGACAAACAGCTCTTATCTCTACTTCCATCCCTCCCAACCCCATGCATCACACTCCACTTTGACCTCTGTTTTCCTAGAAACTTCCTTTGCCTGTAGAGAAGTCCTATGAAGAAGGCCCACAGTGAGACCCCAGGCCTGACCACATTGTTCTGGGCCCCAACTCATCCTGCAGGCTGGCCACCTTCCTCTCCCTCTCAGGGCCTCAGTCTTCCCACAAAGCCTCCCACGCCCTGTTGCCTGACTCTAGAGCCCCCAAATGGGAGTGCCCAGCTCCTGTTTCTTGCATAGCTGCATAGAGCATGTGGAAGAGTGGCAAGCACCTCACCCGTCTCCCAGCCCACCCCTCCCCTGGAGCTGTTTTCCAGCCGTGCTGCAGGCTGGGCCCCTGAAGGCCACACTTGCTGTTGGGGCTGTGTGTGGGCGTGGGTGCAGAGACTGTTTTCTTCCATCTCCAACACAACCAAAGCTGCAAGGTCACAGCTATACCTGGCATCCCCGGGCTAAGGACCCAGTGGGCTCTCTGGGTAAACACTTCAAGTACAAATCAAAACATTTCCCCTTTTGCTGCAAAAGTCAGGATCAGAAACAAGCCCTCTGCAGGATGAAAGGGAAGAGCTGGGCCGGGGAAAGGTGGGCAGCAGCGCCTTCCCTCCCTCCTCCTGGTGCCAGAGCTGGAGGGGTGGGTGGCAGAAAGACAGGCCTGCCACCAAGGGGATGCTCCCTGTTGGTCTGGGGTCTGATGGCTAGGGGACCCCAGGGCTGCATTTGGTGTTGCTCCCAGTTTCACACACATGCATATGTGTATTGAAATATACATAACATAAGATTTACCATTTCAGCTCTCACTGCCTCTAAACCCCAGGGCTCTCATCTTAGTTCAGTGGCACTAAGTACGTTCACATTGTTCTGCAACCATAACCACCATCCATCTCCAGAGCTTTCTCTTCTTCCCCAACTGAAACTCAGTACCCATTAAACAACGAACCCTCAGCCACTGGTACCCACCATCCCACTTTCTGTCTATGCGTTTGCTGACTGTAGGAACCCTCACATAAGTGGACTTATACAGTGGAGGTGCTCCCACGTGTGTCCTTGCATGTCTGGCTTATTTCCCTTAACATGTCTTCAATGTTCATCTATGTTGTAGCCTGTTAGACTCTCATTCCTTTTTAAGGCCGAATGTATTACCACCTTTATAGACTATATATACCACATACATTTTATCCAGATCTGGCAGTGGACATGGGTTGTTTCCACCTTTCAGTACCATGAGTAAGGCTACTATGAGCAAGATGCTACGAGTATTTGTTCAAGTCCCTGCTGTCCGCCCTTTTGGGTATATACCTGGGAGTGGAGTTGCTGGATCATATGGTACTTCGCTGTCTAATTTTTTGAGAAACCACCAAGTTGGTTTCCAGAGCAGCTGCACCAGTTTACATTCCCACCAGCAGCGCCCAAGGGTTCTAACTTTTCGGTATCCTCACCAACATTTGTTATTTTCCATTTTTGATGATAGCTATCCTAATGGGCATGAAGTGGTATGTTATGGCGGTTTTGATTTTCATTTTCCCCCAAGGTTTCTGCATCTTGGCTTATCCTCCTGCTTGCAGAAGGGATGCAAAAAGCAATGTTCTGGTCTTTGCTCAGCTCCCTTGGCCACTGTCCCTCACCTGCTGCCAGTGCCCAAAACATCGACATGACCCAAGTCATGGTGGTGTTTCCTTTTCTTGTTTTCACTACACCTGTGATACATAGAAAGAAAACTCAAAATTATTGCTAAGCATAGAGGAGGAGATAATAAAAATTACCCATATTCCCACCACCTAATAAAGGCAACCTAGAGAGAGCACACCCGCTCTGCAGACACAGCCCCGTAACCTTCCCTGCCCCTATGCCCCCTGCCCAGCTCCACAGCCTTCTCCTGCCTTTCCCGTCCTCTGCCTGGGTTCCCCTCTGGAGCCGCTCTGTCTCCACTGCACTTCCATAGCTTTTGCCGAGCTCCAGACAGACATCAATGAGCTGACCAGCGACCTGGACCGCTCAGGAATCCCTTACCTGGACTATCGTACCTATGCCATGCGAGTCCTTTTCCCCGGCATCGAGGACCACCCCGTCCTGCAGGAGCTGGAGGTAATGCCTGCCTCCCTCGCCCAGCAGGGATGCAGGGCCTGGGCTTGCTAGGAAGGCCGATGGGGCCCAGCAGCTTGAAGGAAGGTCAGGAGCGAGCAGCAGAAATAGCTTGTCGATAGCACTGCCGCAACAGGAATATTCTGATTGGGAAGATCACGGCCAAAGGGGGGCACCCAGGCTCTTTGGGGTGATTCCAGGGGAAGGCTCATTGTCATTTTTTAATTAATGACAGAATTAATTAAGATTCTGCCTCATTCTCAAATGGGTTTAAGGTAGCTTAAGGAAAGACCTATGATTCTGTGAGGTTTATTCATCTATTGGTTTGTTTTACTAAAGATAACAAATCAGGGCAGAGGGATTAAGGGGAGACTAGTAAACTGAGCAAGTCTGATAGGGTAACTAGCTCCCAGCATAAGCTTGGGAAATCAGGTGGAGGGCATCCCCTCAGAGGGCCCCAGCTGGAGCCCAACCCGCTCAGCGCAGTGGAACGTCAGAGCAGACTACAGACTTCAGACACCAGCCATTCCCACATCATCATGGTTGGGGAAATGGGATGGGTGGCTGTAGATGTTGGGGAGAGATTTCCATTGCTGGTGTCATCAGCAGCAAAGACCTTCAATAAGAGCACAGGCTAGGGGCTGGGCTCTGAGGCTGCACGCGTGTCCGCCCAGGTGCAGGGAAACGGGCAGCCGCGTGTGGAGAAGGCCCTGAAGCTCTTTGCCCAGCTCATCAACAACAAAGCATTCCTCCTGACTTTCATTCGCACGCTGGAGGCCCAGCGCGGCTTCTCCATGCGCGACCGCGGCAACGTGGCCTCACTCGTCATGACCGGCCTGCAGGGCCGCCTGGAGTACGCCACTGACGTCCTCAAGCAGCTGCTCTCTGACCTCATCGATAAGAACCTGGAGAACAAGAACCATCCCAAGCTGCTTCTCCGGAGGTCTGACCTGTGGCAGGGAGTGGGGAGGGCGGTGGGTGCCCAAGAAGGACACAGAGCCTCATAAGGGCATGTCCCCACGAGCAGCATGAGAGGCTCCCATCCCCAGAGATGACATCCACGCAGAACAGCCTGTGTCCTGTGTCTGCACATCTCACAGTACAGAATCTGATCTTCCCCTGGCCCGCGTGGCCGGGCAGCACCTGCCGCTGCCCAGTGATGGAGGAGCACGGGCCTCAGCTTGAACCCCAGCCAGCCACCTGCTGATTGTCTGCTCCTGGGCCAGTGACATGGCCTCTCTGCTGTTTAGTTTTCTCATCAACAAAACGGCACCGATAACATCCGTCACATAGTCTCTCTCCCTCCCTGTGCCCCTGGAGCTGTGCTATCCCACACAACAGACACATGTGGTCATTCATTAAAACGAGACAAAAGGCAGAATTCAGTTTTCCCATGCACTAGCCACATTCCAAGTGCTCAGTCCCCACATACTGGCCACCAAATTGGACAGCACAGATAGAGAACATTTCCATCATCCAGAAGGTTCTGCTGGACAGCGCCAGGCTAGAGAGTGTGAGCAGGCTATCCCTTCTGCTCCCCCTTCCTGGATCTGGATCACCCGCATCCACCACACATTCCTTCCCCCATTGCCATTGTCCTGGCAGAACAGGGGGTTGGAGACCTTGGCATCCATCCCCCGAACCCACAGAGCAGAGCTTTGGAGCTCCTCTGGCAGCAAGGATTGCTGGCGTTTCACCACCCGCCTCTTTAACCTGCTCCTAGCAAGGTCTCCGGCTCCTAGACCCCACGTGGGGTGAGGAGGGAGAAAGAAGGGCTTTGTTTTATGAGTACTGAGCCCCCATCCTGCCAATCTGAGCATTAGAAACTCTCATTAAGAACTGTTGTATTTAAATTAGAGCTAATCTCAGGCACAATGCTGGGAGAGGGTACTGGGTGGGGCCAGGAGAGAAAGCTAGAATTTCTTCTGCCCTTGTCAGTCTCTCCCAGGCCCAGATTGCTGAGCAGCCCTGGCAAATGCCTGCGATTTACTGCAACCGGAGGGTATAATTTGCACCATGTACACGGAGTTAAAATACTCCTTGGCATCCCCATCCCTGAGGGTCTGTCACAGCCGCTTTGTTCTTTCCAGGTCCCCAGATCTGCAGCCCCGGGTTGGGGTGGTGGGAGGCGCTGCTCGCAGAAGCAGATCCCATCAGCTAAACACTTACACACTCTGCTCTACACCTGAGGGGCTGGGACCCACTGTCCCCCGTGACAGCCGTAAGGCCGGCTAATGCTTAGTAGTAATGCTCACCAGGCTCCAGGCACTGTTCTTAGCACTTTACTTACATTAACTCATTCAACCCTGACAACAACCTCGAGGTATAGGCATTATTGTCCCCATTTAGAGATGGGGAAACTGACCCCAGAGAGCTGAAAAGAGTTGCCCAAGGTCACACAGCGGGTCCATGGCAGGGTTGGTATTTGAACCTAGGCAGTCTGATTCTGAGTGTTTGGAGAGGTGGATACCAGGGTCCTCCTGGGTATGCAAAATAGATTATTCAGGCATGCAAGAAATCCCAGAGGAACAGAGAAGCTCTATTTATCACTCTGAGGCCAGAAGGATGTGGGGAGCCTGGTATTTGATAGCTCTCTGGGATGGGGTACTTTACACCTTTATCTGCAGACCCTCAGTACCACTGGGTTGCCACTGGAGACAGAGGCCAGGAAAGAAGAAACCTGTGGCCCAACAGCACCCTTCGGTTATCAGCATCCTGGCTCCCAGCCCTGAGGCCTTTGGTGCCCCATTGTTTTCTTGGGCCGTGGTGTGCCCCACAATCCAGGGCCCTCTGAGAGCCCTCCATAAAGGCCTGCCGCTCATACCTTCTCCCTCCCCAGGACAGAGTCTGTGGCTGAGAAGATGCTGACCAACTGGTTTGCCTTCCTCCTGCACAAGTTCCTGAAGGTGAGCCAGGGCCTGGAGCCAGGAGCAAAATGAGGGGTTGCTTCTCTGAGCCCGGCCATCAGGGCTGCAACGGGATACCCCTTGGGAACAGGAACGTGCACAGCCAGGGTGCTCCAAAGCCAAGAGGGCCTAGGAACACAGTCAAGGAGAGGGAGGGGAGGAGGCTGGTGGCAGCACATGCCCTACGCCCTGCCTGTGCCCACAGGAATGCGCTGGAGAGCCACTCTTCATGCTCTACTGCGCCATCAAGCAGCAGATGGAGAAGGGCCCCATCGACGCCATCACAGGCGAAGCCCGCTACTCCCTGAGTGAGGACAAGCTCATCCGGCAGCAGATCGAGTACAAGACGCTGGTAAGGAGGCTGGAAGCCAGGGGATGTGCGAACTTCCTGCCTCTGGCCCATACTCTGCTCCCTGAGCACAAAGCCAATCTGAGGAGTCAATAAAGAGCCTGGGAGGCTGGCCTGGGGGCATGGCCAAGGGGCAGGCCAAGTGTACCAGAGTGAGGCAGATACACCATCTCATTGGGTGGCCCCAAAGAGCATTTTCTGCCTCAGTTTACTCTAGATAGTATTGGGGCTGAGGGAGATCACCCACCATTAGATATGGGGAAATTTGCATTATGGTAAAGAGTATAAGTCTGCTTATGCCTACTATAGAGGCTTCGGGGAAGTAGGTGACCAGCCCTTAATACACCTGGAGCCATCTCTAAACCCCTAGGACACCTCATTCCAGGACAGCAGTCTCCCCTGAGCCATCCAGGAGTTAGAAAGTAGAGTCCCAGTTATTTGAGAAAGAAGGGGTGAGCATAATGATTCAGGCTGTCATTTGGCAGATGGCAGGAAGGTAAGAGAAACTGAGGCACAGCCAGAGAGGCCCCCCTGTTTCTCCTATAAAGGAGTGAGCCTTGGACAGAGAAGATGCCCAGGCCCAGCTCCCCTTCCCCAGACCATTTCTTTAACTCCTATCATTGTCCCCTTCTCATCACTTATAGATACTGAACTGTGTCAACCCGGACAACGAGAACAGTCCAGAGATCCCAGTGAAGGTGTTAAACTGTGACACCATCACACAGGTCAAGGAGAAGATCCTTGATGCCGTGTATAAGAATGTGCCCTACTCCCAGCGGCCTCGGGCTGCTGACATGGACTTGGGTAGGAGGCCTGGCCTTGGGGCAATGGGGCCAGGGATGAAAAAGCCAGTTCTAGGAGGGTATTCGGGCTGTGGGATGGGAGGGGAAGATGGGAAGCCCCGCCCTTTGCCTTGCAATGCAGCCCCTCCTGGGGCGCAGCTGGGTCCTTCCCAGGAGAGGGGCCACGCGAATACTTCTCCAGGGCACTGCCTGGCAGATGTGGCCCCCTCCAGGGAGGCCCACACCTCTCCCCAGCTGTCTTGGCCCTGTGGAGCCCAGGTTGTCTCTAAGTTCTGTGGCTGGCACCAGTTTGCGGGTCCCTGGAGGAGGCGGGGCTGGGAGATCCTGGCTTACAGCCCCCATCCCCTCACACTGCCACCTGCACCGCCCCCTCTCCCCAGAGTGGCGTCAAGGCCGGATAGCCAGGGTCGTGCTGCAGGATGAGGACATCACCACCAAGATCGAGGGTGACTGGAAGAGGCTCAACACGCTGGTGCATTATCAGGTTGGGCACAGCGCCTCAGTGGGTCTAGGACCTTCGGCTTCCCAGAATGTTCCCTGGCCTCCAGGGTTTGTTCTCAGGCCCTCAATAGTCTAAAAGGGGTTTTCTCATCTCCCCTTTCCTCCTCCTTCCTGAGCCTAAAGCAGTGACCGTCAGCCAAGGCTGCCCATGAGCGTGATTGAGGACTGTCTCAAAATCGTGAGTGGCCAGATTGCAGCTTGAGAAGCTGACTTCTCTAGGCTGGGGTAAGGCTAGGCATTTCTGTCCCGTGTGTCTCTGTGGCTGCAGAAAAAGGGCTTACCGTGAAGTCCTCCACGAGGACGCCTACCGCAGGTAGCTGCTACTTTCTCTCTCTGGCATCTTACCAGGGCAGCTCACACTCCTCACTTGCAGTGTGGCAGGGATGTGGATAGACTTGCCCTTAGTCTTGCATTCTAGCTGGTGTCCTTGGGGAAATTACTTATCTTTCTTCTCATCTGTAAAATGGGGTGAATGGTGATCCCTGCCCATAAAGGTGTCTGGAATAGATTAAATAAGGTAGATAAAATGTTTAGCACAGTGGCAGACACACTCAATGAAAAGTCACAAAACAATTCCAGCAAAAGAATGAAAGATGCAGAAGTATCTTCTCCCACCCTAGCCCCCTTCCCTCCTTGGTAACCATTCATGGTGGGGCCGGGGGCAGGGGTGGGGGGGAGGCGGCGGCGGGGGTGGCGGACGGTCTATGTAAGATTCAGCACGGATATGCTGGTCGGGATTCAGGAAAAACACTAAAATAGAAGCTGGGAATGAGAGAGATGAGGAAAACAATACCAACCAGAGGAAGTGCCTCAGGCTGCAAGCCCCAGTGAGATTGCCTGATAACCTACCCAGCATCCTCCTAGCACCCACCTAGGTCCACACCTACACAGAGAGGGCCCACAGGGCCAGGCAGGCTGGTCTGGCAAGCACTGAGTTGCCATCAACCAGGCCAGCAGGGTCCCTGACAACCAACAGGAGCTGGCTGGGAGGCTCCCAAGGTGGGGGGCACTGGGGAGACCCCAAAATGCTCCTCTCCATCTCGCCGACCTTTGTGCCTGTATGCTAACGCCCTGACAGGACCCCCCCTCCCCCCCCAAGATGGAGTGACTGTGGTGTAGTGGAAAGAACAGGAGCTTTTCAAGCAGTATTTAAAGCCTTCCCCACTCCCTGGTGGTTTGACTTCAGTGTCTCTAAATCTCGGGCTCCTTATCTATAAAATGGGGATAACAACCCCGACCTGTGAAGGTGGTTGGAAGCACTAGGTCCCTTGGAGGTACAGTCGCACCAAGGTGGCTATGGCCATTCCCTGTGGGGTCCACGGCCACCCGACACCCCCACTGCCCACAGAGCTTGGGGCACCCTGTAGAAAGTTGTAATGAACCAATTGGAGCTGAAGAAAGCCCAGCAGCGAATAGCATTAGGCCCCCAAATCATAAGTTTCTCTAGGGTGAAAGTGGGAATTTCTTCCCTGCGGCGCCCTCACGCTTGTTCCTGGACTGTCCGTCCTGTGGCTCCCGATCAGAAAAATGGAATATTTTGTACTTACAGTGCTTACCATACAAAGCACTTTCAATTCCCTGATGTCATTTATCATTCATGTATTCACCTGTTCCTCAAATATTTACTGAGCTTTACTGACTGTGAGGTACTTCCCACATGCTAGCCCTGAATGAGAGGGGACGATGGGGCTTGGTCTTCCCGCTGGGAGATGCCAAAGCTGCTGGTGCTCGTGATGCAACACTAATGCCAGTACTTGCTGAGAGCTCACTGGGCACCAGGCACTGCTCCCAGCCTTTACGTGTCCTAACTCCTTGAATCCTCATGACAAACCTAGACACGATTATTATTATCCCCAGTGACACATGAGACAACTGAGGCACAGAGAGGTTAAGTGAATTTCCCAAAGTCGTGTAGCATGTAAGTGGCAGAGCCAAGGTCAGACCCAGCCAGGCATCTTGACCACTGATTTGCATTGCCTCTTGGTCAAGAGGAAGAAAAACTGAGGCTCAAAGAGAGATTTAGTGACAAGACCCGGAATTGAACTGAACTGTGGTCATTCAAGTCACCTTGTGAATCTTCCTTTCGGTGACAACAAGCCATAAATGATAACGTGTTCTGTTCTTCCTGGGACAGTAAACCCCTGCCCTTGCCAGGCGTCAAAGTATCATTTCTAGGCTATCAGTTGCAAGGAGATCTCCTCCTGAAAGGCAGAGGTGGGGAGTTCCAGGCCGGGTGCTGAGAATGCGAACTGCTGGCAGTACAGGGAGGTGCCCCAGCTGGGAAGTACAGGACCCTGCAGCTTTATGCCACCAAGTCACAGCCCCGCCCTCTCGTGACCCTCCCTGGAGTCAGAGGTCCTCGGAGACCCCACAGGAGAAAATCTGCATAATCTTAATTAACAAAGAGATGTTAAAAAACTTCCTGGGCTCCCACAGATTTATAGGGAGGGTAAAATTAAACACCACTACTAAAACTGGCTATCAGGGAATCCCGTTAGCACTAATGTTCATTTATAGTTTGACTTCTCAACATTTAATTCTTTTTTGGTAGGAGAGAGGGGCTGACCATTTAAGACCCAGAAAGATGGTTTTACGACTGGTGCAGCTATAAATCAAGCTTATAAAGTTCATAAAAATTGTTAAAATAAAAAATGGTTTAATAGGAATGTTTTATGGCCCATAACGTTATTATAGCTGTTTTATTCCCTCTGCGTTAGGGGTTTAATTGGATTGCCACAATTCTGGGGATTCTCCGTTTTTATTGGACGGAGGGCAATCTTAAATCAAAATGGCCCCAAATGTCTTCAATATGGCTCCTCATTTATCACCCCTTTCCCTCCAGGCTGGGTGCTGACCCTGGGTACCCACACGGAGGATAGGGCAAGACGTCACCTTTCCCTCTGACTCCCCGGGAGCAGCTGCCCCACTGCTCAAGGTGATCCAGGCTCTAAAGGACTCAGGCCAGAAAGCAAGCCGAGACAAAAGAGAAAATGGGCTTCAGACCAGTGTGACTTGAAATGAAATCCCCAAATTAGGGTATAATGGGAAGAACATGTCCTCTGGAGCCTGGCAGACCTGGCTACAAATATTGGCTCCGCCATGTATTAATTGTGTGACCTCAGCCTCTCGGTGCTTCAGTTTGCTCACCTGGAAAATGGGAATAATTCTACATAACTCACAAGGCTGAAGGGAGGCACCAGGCCTGGCCCAGTGCTGTCCGATAGAAATATAATGCAAGCTACGTGTATAATCTTAAATTTTTTACCAACCGCATTTAAAAAGTAAAGATAAACCAATGAAATTAATGTTCACAATATATTTTAACTGAATTGATCTAAAATAATTACATTTCAACATGTAATCAGTATAAAACTTATGAATGAGATCGCTTGTACTATATTCATGCTGAGCCATTGAAACCCAGGGCGTATTGTACACATTTATGGCTCATGTCAGCGGAGACTATCTCACTTGGGACTAACCAGATTTCCAATGCTTAACACAGGCAGCACCATGGGGACAGCAGGGATGTTATTTCTAGTATTCCTGACCTCCTTGTGCTCTACTCCACACCCATTCCATAACCTTCTAGAAGTACTTGGCTATTCAATTTCCCAAGATACCTACATTCACCTGCACCGGACCTTTCGTACCCTTCTCAGGTGTCAGACAGATCCGTGGTGGCTCTGGTCCCCAAACAGACCTCCTCCTACAACATCCCTGCCTCTGCCAGCATCTCCCGGACGTCCATCAGCAGATACGGTGAGGACCAGGAAGGCAGCTCAGAGGGGAGTCTTCCATGACCCTCCAGGAACCAGTCGCTATCTCTCCTGACAACAGATGCCCTCACTGCTGCCCTCCTCTAGTCAAAAGCGTTTGCTCATTTGTTTCCCTGCCCCACTAATCCAGTCATCCCCGGGGCAGCCCATCTCCTCAGAGCCGTGGGGACAGGTGGTACCCTGTGCCCCTCCTTTTAATAGTCCAGTACTGGCAGAGGAGTTTGAGGGTCCCAGAAAGAAGGAGACATCTGGATGGGGGTTCATATATGCCAGTTCCTTGCACAGTCCCACTTTATGTCTGTTGTCCTGGCTGAATTATGAATAGTGCCCCCTTTTACTCTCAAAAGTGTCCCAAATGGGCAAAACGTTGGCCATCCTAGCCCATCCACCCCCGAGGAGTGCTAGGCCCTCCAGTGCCCTCACCACAATGCGATTGTGGGGCTTCGCTGTGTCTTCCTCCATTTTCTCTGGTTTCGAGTACATCTTAGGACCGAGGCCAGTGGCTCCAAAAAGGGCTTAGGCAATTCCGTATTTTTGGCCCCAAGAAACAAGGGCCCCACTAACTCCCAAAAGGGAGCATTTATAACTTTTAGCTCCTTAGTATCCAGACTTTTATCAAAGCCCCCGTGAAAATACCCAGTTAATATTTTACCTATTGATTCTTCTTTGCTGGAAGCATCAGGGGATGTGGGAAGCATCCCACATCCCAAAGGGTCTCTCCATCTCACAGAATTTCTAAATCCTTTAAAGAATAAAAATAAAATGTTAGGCTCCTCCATCCTCATGCCAACCAAGGGTAAAAAGTATGAAGTCCCATGAGTCCCCTCCTAATGGTAACCAGTTTATTCCGAGTGTAGCTGGAGGGCAGAGAGTGTAGGATTCTACAAGGCAGGATGATGAAATGAATCAGTCACTGACAGGCCCCCTGTCCGCTTCTCAGACTCCTCCTTCAGGTACACAGGCAGTCCTGACAGCCTGCGGTCCCGGGCCCCCATGATCACCCCAGACCTGGAGAGCGGAGTCAAGGTGTGGCACCTGGTGAAGAACCATGACCACGGGGACCAGAAGGAGGGTGACCGGGGCAGCAAGATGGTGTCTGAGATCTACCTGACGCGGCTGCTGGCCACCAAGGTAACCCCTGCTCTGCCTAGTCCAGGAAGGGCTCCCCACAGGTGTATGTCCTGCCCCCCCCCCACCACAGCACAGGAAGGATGGGGGACAAGCAGGTGAGAGTCCAGGGCAGGTTCTCAGGGGATCAGGCCTCTGCTGACCCCTATCCTTTGGCAAAAATCTCAATGATATGGTTGTTCCTGGCCCACCCCTCAAGACCACCACTACACTTCAAAGGAGCGGCTCTCTCACCTCTGGGTCTCCGTGCACCTTAGGAAGATACTGGGGCTTCCTTACTGGTGTTAGTTGGACAGATAAGCCAGCCTCCACCATCACTGCCTTTTCTTTTCCTTTCTGGCCTCATGGGAGGAATAGCACGAAGGCCTGGTCCTGCCAGTAATACCAGGGGAGGCCCCCCTTCCCTAGTCCATGCCATCTATCCCCAGTGTTGATGGGAATGAGGCAGTGCTGGAAGCTGCGATCTAAGCTGTCTTCCAGCTCCCCCAGCAGAGAACAAATATGCCTGTAAGTGTGGCCATCATATGCCCATATTTGCCAGGACCGACTAGATTTCAAATGCTCTATCCCAATGACCCGCAAAAATATTGCTGAAATTCTAACAGTGGCATCCGGATGACAGCTCTCAGGCTGGATCCCAAAAGTGACAGAGAAATAGACCATCAGACCGCAGGTCTTAAATTTTGCTTTGCCTGATATGCTAATAAGACACCAACGAAGAAACAGTAGAAAAAGCTGGACATTTTCCTGACCGTCAGAGGTGTTTTTCTGAACCTGTAAACTGTGGTACCCAGGCCCAGCCTTGTCCCTGCCTCAGAGACCCTCAGGCCCTGTGGGCCAGGGCTGTGCCTTAGCGTTTTCTCACCTGGTCACTTCACCTGTAGCTCCCACTCCAAACACCATTTATTATCTCAGGCCACTAATATCATAAGCCTCTTCACACTTTCCTACCAGACCCTCTGAGGCCCTGCCATGCTCATGCCAGAAGCCCCCAGCCCTCCAGCTTGTTCTTCAGACACCTTCTGGTACCAGTCTGCACCCTCCCTTTCCTGCAGGATGCCTGGACCCAGAGCACTTGCTGTCTTCCTAGCGAATGCCCTGTGCCGACACCCACCTGGCATGGACACATGCATAAACGTGGCATGTGCCTGCAGGTTGGATTCCCTAGAATCCCCAGCCCCTCTAGTCTCTCGCACCTCCCCAACAGCCCAACAGCCCCTCCCCACACTGCACCGTCTGCACAGCCTGGCTTCACAGACCAATTTTCAAGGCAGGATCTGTCCAAGGCACCATCTGGTCTGCCCATCTGCTGCCTGCTATCCCCCATCCTCCACCTCATGCTCTCCCACCCCCCGTCGTACAGGGCACCCTGCAGAAGTTTGTGGATGACTTGTTTGAGACCTTGTTCAGCACTGTGCACCGGGGCAGTGCTCTCCCCCTGGCCATCAAGTACATGTTTGATTTCCTGGATGAGCAGGCGGACAGACACAGCATCCACGACACAGATGTGCGGCACACGTGGAAAAGCAACTGGTGAGCCCTCAGGGAGCCTGAGGTGGGCAGGGGCTGCAGCCTGGGGAGCCTGCACACTGCGAGGCATGGGGACCAGCAGGACCAGGGAGATGGGGAAGCCTGTTCTCCTTCGTGGCCGCGTAATCCAAGGCTCCTAGGACAAACAGTGCACATAGGCTCTGCAGACCCAGCCTGGTCCCCAGGCTGCTGGCACCAAGTGGGGCCTGCCTGGCTTGGGGCCTGGCACCAGTATGCACGCTCAAGCTGTGTCCTTTCAGGCTGAGACCCTTCCCCAGAAAGTGCCTCCTCCCTGCCTCAGACCTCCGGTTCTCAGGAAAGGCTGCTGGAGGAGCCCCAGAGAGCCACACCTGAGACCAGGCAGCAGAGCTTGAAAGCCAGCAATGTTGGGCCTTCTGAGCACGGCAGAATCTAAGGAACTTCCTGAGATGGGGAAGCCCTGACTTAAACTTAAAACCCTGGGGAAGTGCTGGGGAAAGCTTGCACCTGCTATAGACTTGAGCCCACCGACTAAGAGGATGTCACTGCAAACTTGATCCCTTAAGGCCAAGTTATTACCCCGGCGCCGTGGCTCTCGGGGAGCAGAAGGCAGGCTGTCCCGCAAGCCCGACTGTCTTCCCTAAGGTACCCTCCCATAAGCAAGCCCAGCAGTGGGAGAAGCAGCTCCCGCAGGCCTTGGAGTTTGAACCTGGGCCACAGACTTTCAGGTCAGACAGGGCCTGGCCAAGAGCCCGAATCAAAAACCTTCCTTCAGGGAAGAGCACAGAGGGAGGAGAGGGAGGCACAGGCATTTGGGTTGGGCAAGCAGCCCACGCAGCTGTCTGGAGTCAGCCATCTCCTCAGAAACAGAGCCGACACAGATGGGCCCCGGCTGTTATTTAGGAATCAAAAGTCCTAGCAACCAGCAAAACACTCTGGAAAAACCCAGCCCCATATATTCCTCTCTTCTCCTGGCTTGTGGTTGCTGTGACCCCATGAGGTCTGCGGCTTTGATCTCAGCGGGTGAAATGGAGGGACTCTGGTGTCTGGGGGTGAGGAGCCCACAGGGCGCTTCCCTGGGCAGGGCCATCGCTGTCTCCTCTGCTTTGGAGGATTCCCCAGCCCAGTGTTGCAAGTGGGTGACTTCAGGGAAGTCAGGAGAAAGTTCTGGATTATCTCCATCTATGTGCCTTCTGTCGCTGGCCAGCCCCAAGTCATAGAAATGCCCTACCCTGGAGTTGTGGTCAGAAGAGACCCTTTATCCAGATTTCAAATAGCTAATATTCAAGGAAAGAATATTAGAAGCTCCCCAAAGCTGCTGAAGGAAAGGGAGGTGGGTGAGATGCATGACATCTCAGCCGACACAGCAACTCCTAGGTTACAGGAAGTCAAAGACCCTGTTGCATTTTGAAAGATAAGCAGAAATAATGGAAGGGCTTGGAGTGGGCATGGCTGACTTTTCCAAAGACTTGGCACAGCTGAGACACTTGGGATCCTTGAGAGTCAACAGAAGATGAAGGAGGGGAGAGGAAAGGAGGCTGGATGGCTGCAACATCATCTCAGGCCCGAAGGACAAGCCAGGGCACAGAGCTCACTCTGCAGAGGAGCCCAAGGAGTTAAGGGCCTGAAGGCAGCTAAAGGAGAAGGCGAAGTTGGAATAAGGCAGCAGAAACAGCAGCTGCTCTGGTTTTGAAGGGAAGTAAACAGGCTTATCCTCCTCACGGCCTAAGGAGCAGAGAAAATTCATTCTCCTCTGATTGTAAATTCCTGAGGTGCAGAGGAACTCTCCTAACGACTGATCAGTTCCTCTTGGGTGGGAAATGCTCTGAGCGACAGTGAGTCATTCTCAGCAGGCCAACAATGGCCTCCTCTTCTCCCTCTGCCCCTGCCCAGAGAGGAGAAAGCCCTGGGGAGAGCCTTGAAAGAGCTGCCCCCAGGGGAGCCCATTCCCCAGCCCAGCCAGGCCGGCCAGCGGCGGGCTGGGCGGGGAGCTCAGGTGGCGTCCTTTGTGCCGCTCTGAGGCAGTGCCGGGGCTGCTGGCTGGTCCCCCTGGACAATGGCCACGGGCACTGGAAGGGACTCTAGGAGCCTGGTGGCTTTGTTTGGGGCTCTGAGAAAATTGTACAGTTCTCTGTACTTGGGCTCCCCTGGGGGCATGGAGGCCTTTGGGAAAGGCAGCCAGGAGGGAAGAGAACCCGCCGCGCCCCCCCTCCATCCCCCCCCCATTGTTAGAGAGCAGGGTCATACCCCGTTAGGGTACAATGGCACCTATCCTGCTCCCCCAGGCTCAGGAGCAGCTTGGGCTAAATGAGCCACCCTGGCTGGACCACTTTTGTGTGATTTCATTCCCTTGACCTTCGGAGAGAGAGTTTGCATTTGGGGGAGACGAATATTTCTGGACAGCGTGGGGGTGTAGCAGAGGTGCACGGGTCAGGCTTTGCTCTGCCCTTTCCTACAGCCTCCCTCTGCGCTTCTGGGTGAACGTGATCAAGAACCCCCAGTTCGTGTTCGACATCCACAAGGGCAGCATCACAGACGCCTGCCTCTCCGTGGTGGCCCAGACCTTCATGGACTCCTGCTCGACATCAGAGCACCGGCTGGGCAAGGACTCGCCCTCCAACAAGCTGCTCTACGCCAAGGACATCCCCAGCTACAAGAGCTGGGTGGAGAGGTCAGCAGCCCCTCGGGACAGGCCCATGTCCACCTGCTCCATTCTCCGCCCTTTGGGCCTCACTACTCAGGACTCGAAACTGTATTTGTGATACCCATGGGCCCTCATGCTCCCATTCTTCCTCCTTGTCCAAACTTCCTGCCGGAGGAGAAAGGAAAATTTTGTGCCCTTGAAGGTCAGATCGTTATCACTCTAATGACTGTCTATTGAGAACATGCTAAGTACCCAACCCTCTGATTAAATGTTTTATGGATCATCTCAGTAAAATATCCACCAGCGTTGTGAAGTAGGTATTACTATCATCTGTATTTTACTGATGAGGAAACCAAGGCAAAGAGAGCCTAAGTAACTTGCCCAAGGTTACACAGCTAGCATGTAGCAGTGCTGGGATTTGAATATAAGGAGTCTGGTCAGAGTGTGGGCTTTTAACCACTTGGCTTAGGGGATGGAGTCAGTGGGCCCTGCAGCCAGAAGTTCACAGCTAGATGGAATCTGGCCTCAGAGAGAACAGCAGTCTCCAGGCCTCAACCTCAGTTTGAGGCAAGAAGCCAGAGGAAGCCACATTAGAAGAGAAATGGGGAGGCAGGGGCAACTGGGGACACCCCATGCTCTCAAGGGGCCTGTCAGGGTAGGGTTAGGCAAATGTTTGCTGAGTCCCCATCAAAGAACCTGTCCTCTCTCTGGCAGATACTACGCAGACATCGCCAAGCTCCCCGCCATCAGTGACCAGGACATGAATGCCTACCTCGCTGAGCAGTCCCGCCTGCACGCCGTGGAGTTCAATATGCTGAGTGCCCTCAATGAGATCTATTCCTATGTCAGCAAGTATAGCGAAGAGGTAAGACAGAGCCCTGGAAGGGACAGAAACCAACGCACAGCGAGCAAGGCAGTTGAACAGAATGCCTGGCTAAGTCCTTACATAACAACAACAAAGGCGATTGAGAAAACATATCCATGGAGTCAAAGACCCAGGAGCTCAAAAATCATTACCATGGCTTTAGAAAGCAGCCTAACCTCTCCTGATTCATCCCACACTTTCTTGAACATCTCATTATCTTCCACACATTGTTAATACAGTAAAAACAGTTTTAGTAACATAATTGTTTTTTAGTTCAAAGTGTTGTATGCCTAATTTCATTCTTTCTTAAACAATGAATCAGGCTATTCTTCACACTTGGGCACATGCTGTCAGCTACATTTCAGATAGACAGGTGGACCTTACCATGCATACGACTTCAAGGAAGTCACAAGTCATGCGTTAGCATTGGAGCTGCAAGTAATATTAGTAATAAGAATAATAATAATAGTCAACATTTACATAGCACTTTCTATAGGCCAAATATTGTTTCAAACACTTTAAATACATACAAATATATGTACTTGTACATGCACGTATACATACAGGCAAAGGTATATACATACGTATGCACACACGCACAGACATAGACACACATATATATTCAATTAATTGTTTCCATTATTTAAGGTTATGTTCATTAGAGCAGAAGGATTCAGGGTTTGGTAACTGGCACCTTCCAGATGGAGTCCTGAAGTCTTCCCCACCTTTGTTTTCATTCCTCAGCTCATTGGGGCATTAGAGCAGGATGAGCAGGCTCGGCGACAGCGGCTGGCATACAAGGTGGAACAGCTCATAAATGCCATGTCCATTGAGAGCTGAGGGCCAGAGCCTTACGTTCCTGAGCGGAGGGGCCCGTGAGAGCTGGCACACCGGGAGTCTCAGAGAGAAGGGGATCAGACCCCAGAGCTTGCTGTCCCCTGGGACCCTGCCCGGGGAGAGGGGGAAGGCCTCTCTCCCCACGCCAGCCAAGTTTCCGTCACAGCCGCCCGCTTCCTGCAGGGAGACCCCTGGGTATCTCCCACCCCCCGTCTGACCGGGAGAGGGGCAGGGGAGCAGAGAAGGTGTTTCTTCAAGCCGAGAGGCACGAACTGGGTACGTGGCTCCTGCCTCTGTGACTGCTGCTTTGCATGAAAACTCATTTGATGTATATTGGGGGAAATAATGAGAACTTTATTTAATTTTTTTTAAGAAAAAGGGGGAAAAAATCAAATAAAACAAAAGCCTCCCTGTTAATCCCGTCCAACTTCTGTTTACTTCTGATTTCTGCTCCCAGCCTTCTTTGTTCCTCCCACCCCTCCTTCCTTGCGTAAGTCCTGTTTCCAAATGCCAGAAAAAGCCTACAAGAAATACTGGGAGAAACTGGAGGGAAAATGATTGCTTCCTTTCCCTTGAAATTAAAAAAAAAAAAAATCAGAAGGAGAAGCATGAGCACAAGTCCACACCAAACACTTCGCAAACGTAGAGGCCAGTAAAACCTGGAATTATCCTGGCAGCCCAAAGAGCATGGGAACTACAGAACTTTGCACAGACTGCAAAGCCGTCACTGGCTCGACCTTGCTGACTGTCAACTGAGCTTTACAAACCACACATCTGTCTATTCTCATCTCTGGACAGGAGACTGGTGTCTATAGAGTACCAATACTTTTGGCTACTGTTTTGTTGTTTGTTTTTGTTTGTTTTTATTTAACCCCAAGCCTCAACAAATGAGGAAGTGGTCTTTGGTACTTTTCCTTTGGGGTTCCCTACAGTTACTAGTGGGAGAGAGGTGGGGCCTCTCCCAGACCAGATGCCTGAGGACCCTGGGCAGCCCTGCCTTACATTGGTCACTGTCATCAACCATGCACCCTGGGGAAAGGGCCTGCATGTGTGTGGCCCAAGCCTCCAGGAGGTTCCACTTGGGAGCTGATTTGAGGACATGAGTGAATGGCTTTGGACTCCAATCCGCCAGTCGTTTCTTGCAATTAAAGAGAAAAAATAAACACTGTTTACAGCAAGCAATACTTGAAGAGCATAGGTTAAAGAAGCTACAGTCTTTATTGTTATGTTTTCTTCCTTTTGTCCTTGTGCCTGGAGAGGGGAGACAATCCTGTGCTCCTATGTCGAAGCTCCTGGTGGTCTGAGCACTCGCCTCAGGAGAAATGACTGACATCCCCATGCTACTGTCATCTTCTGCCTCTCTTTCTGCCACTCCTGTCCTTATAGTTTGAAGGACAAGTCGGTGGCTTCTCACTGGGCTCCTTTCCTGCTCTTTCTCTTCTGCTGACAGCAAAAACCATGGATGACCAACCGTCCTAAGTGTAGTTTCCAAATAAAGAGACCAAAGTCCCATGCTCTGGTCCAGTGGTAATCCCCCAGCCAAACCAGTGACTCCGCTGGCCGAAGGACCTCAGTGACCAGGATAGCCCTCAGAGTTCCCAGGCCTCCCCCACTGGCAAGGATCCAAGCAGCATTAGGGAAAGAGGACAAGAGAAAGGCCCAGGCATGGGATGCAGGGAGGCCAGAGAAGACAACCTTCCCATCCCATCCTCCACTTTTCAAGGGTCTGCAATGCTGGGAAACTGGACCAGCCAGCTCAGAGAGGCCAGACCAGAGTCATTTACTCTGTAATTAACTCTGCACCCCAGCTTCTCTGTGCCCTCATTTACCTCCGAACAATTCCAAGTTCCAAAGGCTTTGCTGACCACATTGGATTCCCAGGAAAGGGCTGGGGGAGGGCTGGCTTCCATCCCTGGCGTGTGGCTTTGGATCACTGTGCAAACCACACAACAGACATTGCCTGGTCTCCTCAGCTCCACTTTCTTGCATGAATGCAGCTGACAAATGGGAAGAGAAAAGCATTCAGCAAAATACTCAGGAAACTCGCTGTTTTCATTATAATTCACAACCAGCCATGTCAAGGCCACTTTCTTCTGATAATCCACTTCTGTTAAAGTTTCTCTGGGTCCTATGAATAGCCTGAAAGAAATGCTAATGACTGGCCCTCTGCACTAAGCCAAAGTGTTTGCTCTTCATAGCACCCAAGATTCATCAGCTCAGAGCCTATGATTCATGAAGATGAAAGGTGAGGATATGGGCAAGAGGCATGAGAGCAGAAGACTTTGTGCTACCCACAGACATTTCCAGCCCACCCTCAATTTACTTCTGAGCTCCTAATGAACGTTTTCTGACTGCTGCTTAGATTGCCATCCGGGCTTTGCCCCACCAAGTAAAAGGAAGGTAGACATCTCAACTGCATCTTAACCAACCCTCTCCTCTGTGCATCTATGCGGATGTATCCCAGCAACTACTTTTGGTGGCCATTCTCTGCTTCCTTGAAGGGTTTTAGAAAGTGTGCAGGAGGATGGGGGGATGGCCTGCTGGAGAATGAGAGGACAGGAGCCTGAGCTGACATGTGTCTTGGTCACATGTCTCAGGATTCCATGGGAGAGTTGGGAGAAGCTGGGTTGGCAAAGGAAGTGGCATAGGAAGGAATTAAGTTGGTAAAGGAGAGAATTAAGAAAAATGAAACTCAGCTGGACTGAGGCCAGGCCACAGGGTGGGAGTTTGTACAGCCTTGACCCGCCTCTGGCTTCTCATCCATCCTTCCTCCACCAACTCTTGGCTTTGGGTCACCAAGAACCAGTGGAGTCCACACCCTGTGGAAGGAGGAGGAGAGGGAGTCAATTGGCCTCTCTCCTCACTATTCTCCAATCTAAAGGTATTTTAACCTTCTGTAAGGAAGAAGTGTTAAAGTCAGAGGCCCTGCCCCTCATGAAGCCATCTGCCTTGCAGGGAAGTCTCTCTCGAAAGTTGATCCAGCTTCATTTTGTTGCATTGATCTGCACAAAAGACAAGTCTCTGGAAAATGGAAAAGACCACAGAATTGTGCTTGGCAAGACAAGGTGCTAATAGACTAGGTGGTGACGGGCAGCATGTCCGTGTGGGTGGAGCAAGTCCCTCCAGCTGGCCTGCTGCTGCCTCCCGCCCTCAGCATGGGCTCCCGTGCTTCTGTGCTGGCCCTCCCACCTCTTCCCACAGTGCATCTCAGAATCATTTCTGATCCACCCCTGGCAGAGAGCCCCCCGGTCCTTGCAGAGTTCAATCATTAAAAACATGCATCAGCTGTTAACCTCACTAGACGGAGGAACTGTTTACTACACTCATTAACCCAGGGAGCCTGCAGGAGCTGCAGCTATCGGCTGGGCACCGCTCCCGGCGCTGAGAAACAGCCATGAACAAGACCAAGAAGGACCATTAGCAAAAGTACAGTCTTTAGGATGCTGGTTCCTGCCACCAACTTAGCAGGCACAGTTCTCCCCCACCTACAGAGGGCATGAGCTTTGTAGCGAAGAGGCTGGAAGAGGGAAGAAAGCCAGCCAGCCAGCTGCCTTACATTACGCTGGGAACATTCCTCCAGCAATGAGGGCCTCTCTAGTCGGCACCACTGCTGCCACCTCTTCTGGTGGCTCTTCTGCTGCGTGAGCTCCTGACCTTCCTTCGTTTCCACCAAATGAGAACAAGAAATAGCAGTCAAGGCCTCTGGCCCTGCGGAGCATGAAGCAGAAGCAATGGCCGGGTGTGCTAGACTAAAAATGGTCTGAGCAGAATAGAGAATGCCTGAGAGCCTCTGGCCGATAAGCCGCCAGCTGCACCCCAGCTGCCACGCGTAGGCCCCCATTAACCTGCAGCTGGTAAATACTGAGCCCACAGCTGTTCTGGGGGAGGCCATTTGTTCCCGGCCGCCCTGCATTGTGCCTGAGGCTCCTGGGGCCTGGTCACAGACAGGAAAGAACTGAGACTTGCGGGCTCTGTGAGAAAATGCAAAGCAGCCTCGTAGACACAGGGCCGTGAAAGCAGGTCCCATGGGGAGCCTTGGGAGATGTAGTTAAGGGCCTCCTGTTGCCTTGTCGCAGGAGCAGGCTTTCAGAAAACGGCAGCATCTCTTGACGACTCCAGAGTCTCTTCCCTGTCTATGTCCTTCCCCCCCCACCGCCCCAGGTTTCCCCAAGAGTGAAAGTTTAGCATCCAGGGCACAGTGGTACCATGCAGATAAGGTTTCCCTCTTGGTATATTAGGGAAGACGATCAAGACCACTACCTACCAGACAGGACCTCAGCCCCACAAGCAAACTGGAGAGTCTCGCCTTTCATGGACACCCCCATCCCGTTCTCCTCCCCTTCTAGGGCCACCCCCACCCCGCCCCTTCAGACTGGGCTCTGTCCTTTCTTCAGGGCGGCCCACTCCTCCTGTCCTAGCCTCAAGGAAGATGGGGGACATCTTTTGGACTTCCGTCAAGGCCCTGACTTTGGCTTTATTTGCCCTCCACTTTGGCATTACAAGTGGAGAGCGTATGGAACATAGTCCCCCCGCCCCACAGAGAGCAAATGTTCCTGAGACAGGGAACATGAGCTCCTTATGCCAGGAAACTGGGGACCTGAGCCCGCCCGCCTCCCCACAACTACTCCCCCTCAAGCCCATTCTTCTTGACACACTGGAATCTGTATTATATATATTTTTAAGAAAATACAATGATAGTTGTCTGGTTTTTGTTGTTTTTACAGGTGTTGTGGAATAAAAACTGTAAGAAAATTAAGTATTTAAAATGGTCCAATAAAATGGGGTTTTTTGTTATTCTAATATATTATTGTATACCTACTGTAAATATGAAACACTCCTATTTTGCAAGCCAAGGACACAATTTGTACTGTTGTTATATATAAATAAACTTTAAAGATAAAAAAAAACATCTTCAAATAAACCTGGTTTTTCACTGGTACATATGCAGAATAACATTTCATGGGCATATTTAAGAAGTAGGTTATTCACAGAAAAACAAGCTAAGTTGCTTTGAAGGACCTCTAGAATTCTCTCTGGAGGCAGAGCTCATGAATGTCTAATCATCATCACCAACACACACACACGCACGCATGCACACACACACACACATGCACACACATACACCCTGTTCTCATTTGTACCAATAGGTGAAGACTGCCCCCCAGTCCTAACACCCCGGAATACAGCTTTTTCTCAACAAAAGGCTGATCATGCAAAGATGCTTTGAGTTGAGGCCCTTTCCCAGGGGCGACTGAGGTCTCTGAAGCTCTACCCTCAGTTCTCCCTGAAAATTACATTCATTCATTTGTACAAAACATGCATTAAGCTTCTACCATGGCAAGGCATTGTGGAAAGGGCTGACAGAGAAAATAATAAATGAGAAAGGCACTGTTCCTTTCCCTCATCACCCTTTTAGTGTGGTGAAAATCATGCGGATTCTGAAAATTATCTCAGCCATGCCAAGGACAGGGGGTTTTGTTTTAGTTTCAGCTGAGGGATTTAGGGTAAATCAAGGGAAAGATTCCAGATACTGTGTGCTTTTAGATCCAGAGAGAGGAGAGGGAGAGAGGGTAGGCTGGGGCCTGGGGGATATAACCAGCTGGGCTGACTGGAGTCCAGTGGCAACAGAGCATAGAGGTAGGGAACCTACATCCAAACTGAGGACACCATGCCCCCTCCCCTCTAATGTACTTCCATTTTTCTATCTTTCTTTCTCGTATCACAAAGTGCATAGGCGACACTTCTGTTCTTGGCTGGCAAGAAGAGTAGGTGAGGATAAGTCAAGAATCTGTGCATTTGACTCAACTGAGTATGCTAGGAAGCACCCTCTTGTGGAGATAATGAAGTCAAAGCTGTTTTCTGGACGCCCAGCCTTTCACCTGGTGCTAAGAGTGGTGGCTCCCGAAGGATGAGGTGCAGTCCTTGCCCTCTGAGAGCCTCCAGTCGATGGCAGAGATGGCCCCTGCCTCAGGGTGCCTATAGCCTGAAGAGGGAGACAAAGGCCCTGCTCTTGAGGACAGTCTCTCTTGCCTGTATGGCCAACACATGTAAGAATGGGGCCTGGGACTCAGAAATAAAATCATATAAACAAATACATGTTCATAAACATTGTGGGTGCTAGAGTTGCGGGATTACCATGGGCTCAAAGACAAGTCCTGTGAAGATGTCTGTCCCTACTTTGAAGTCTGATTTATGGTGTTTGTGCACGCGCCCATACACTCACTCACACACACACACACACACACACACACACACACACACACTCGCGCACGCACACACACACTCCGTTCCCTTAGACCAGAGAGATGCAAACGCTGGTCCTGATGGCGCAGAAAAGGCAAACATGACACGCTGAGGAGCCGGGGGAAGAGCACATGGTTGAGGCATGTTTCCAATCACTCCGATGGTTCTGTCTGTGGGTGCAAAGCCAATAACCACCCTCCACCTCTCCTTACACACAGGCCCAGAGCACTGGCAGCCTCTGCTCCCCCACAGTGACAAAGGTGTGGTCATTTCTTAGCAAAATTAAAAACGTGACCCTGTTGAGTGCCTGGAATGTGAATGGTGTGGGGCAGGAGCCCTTAGATTAGATGGGCCTGTCGGTGCTTGGTGGGGCCCCTGCAGGCAGGGCTGGGACACAGGGCCACAGGGACTGAATGGAGGAGGCCATCTCTCTGTATGGGGTCCTTGCACCCCGGAGTTCCCCTACCTTCTCACCACTCCCAGTGTCTCTCCTCAGCAACTTGGACTTGGGGCACCTCTATCATTAAATAACTGCTGCAGGAATGACCATCCACCAGAAAGAAGAGACGGAGGAGAAGGGAAGCTACCAGGCACCTGTCTGCCCTGTTCATTGCAGTTGTCCCAGGACAGAGCACCAGGAGTGCCTGGCAGCGACAGATGCCCAATAAGAATGTCCTGAATGAATGAATGATTGAACAAATGGATTTTGTCATATTCCAAACACTGGACCATCCTCTCTTTTAGACCTCTCAATTCTCATACGATAGGCTGGTTCCATTTTTATAGCCTAAGGCTCAGAGAAGTTAAGGGATTGGCTTAAAGTCACACCGCTACTCCAGAGTTCAGATGGCATGTTCCTGCCACTGCCCCGCACTGCCTTTCAGTAGCTCTAGAACCGTTTCAGACTTGAAAGTCTTTGCCAGAACTGGATTCTTCCTCACGGGACAGCAGATGCTGTGGGGGCACCCGTCAGCATTCAAGCATTCACTAATACTCATATCTGTTCCACACAGTCACTACTTACATATTCATCATTTGCTGTGTGCAGGACACTGGCCTAGACATTGTCACACATGTAAAGAGGAAAAAAAGCTAGTTGTCCCTTAAAGTGGCAGCTTCCTCAGAATTTACAATTTAACGTCAATACCAAATCATTATTCTGAGAGAGAAGGACTCATCCCTTTTCTTCATGGAAATTACATATCATCTTCAGTACACGTGCAAAATAATTTTGCCACACGGCAGCCATGGGAATCTCAGAGAGCTGGGCTCCGCAGTTTGAGGAAAAACCTGCCCGATAAGCCACTCGAGAGACTATAGGAATGTAGGTGCTGTGATAATCTGTGCTTGATCACAGTGACACCATGAGCGTCAAACCTTTCTTCTCCACGAGCGAGCCGAAGGGCAGAGGCAGTGCCCGCTGGGTGTGCGTCCGCTGCCAGAAACTTGGGCCGAATTCACGGCCCACCAGGAACACCTGTACAGGACTTTCCTACTGCATGTTGTTACGATATTCATCTTATTTCTGTCTTCACTTTACATCCCTGCCTCATTTGTCTTTATTCCTCACTTCCTGCTCCTTCCTAATTGCTGGGTTTCATGTATCCCTGGCAAAGAGCACAGGCCTTCGATTCAGATGGCCTGACGTTGAGTTCTATTCCTGAGCCATGTGGTCTGTGACAAGTTACATAACCTCTCTGTGTGTCAATTGTTTAATCTATAAAACGGGGACACTACATATGAAATGCTTTTGCAGGGCTTAAATAAGATAATGTATAGGATGGATACCATAAATATTATAAGTAAATGAGAGAGAGAAAGAGTTACGTACATTTCCTCCTCCTGTAGACAGCCCAGCAGGACAGGCCGGAGGAGGGCAGCACCTCTATCTGGCTGTGGGAAGAAGCTGAATTAATGTCCAGAGGTTTCAGGAGTGAAAGTTGGTGCCTGAGAGTTAAGCCCTTAGGAAACTAGGCATTGCTGCTGACCGAGGAAAACAGGAGATGAATCAAGGCTTTACCCAAAGGCAGAACCAGCTATGAACCAGCCAGTAAATATGCACAATAGAACGAAAAGCCTTGACTAGCCACAGACAGAGTCCTGTTGGCTACAAAGTCAGTAGATGGCTTCCTGAAGGGCTGATTAGGACCAGGGTCTGAAAAGTGTTTGGGCCTTGTAGGAAAGATACCCCTTCACCCAGAGAGCCATGGGGCAGGGCAGGGGCAACAGAGAAGGACAAGTAGGCTGGCAGCAGAGGACACAGATCCTAGGAGGGCTGATTCCCAGGGAGAAGCCGGGGAGGAACAGAGTGGTCACCAGACCTGGGGGTGGCAGGGTGGGGTCATCACCTGTCTCCCCTCAGGCAGAAGGCAGGGCACCTCCATCCCCAACTGGTTTCAGGTGAGTACCTTAGTCATGATTTCCAGAGAAACAAACCGATAGAGCAATAGTGAGTATGTGTGTGTGTGTGTGTGTGTGTGTGTGTGTGTGTGTGTTGGGACAGGGTGTGGGGGGTGGAGGGACACAGAGACAGAGAGAGACAGAGAGACTTAATGGAATTAGCTCACAACATCGTGGAGGCTGGCAACTCTGAAATCTGCAGGGTGGGCTGGCAGTTCCGGCAAGAGTCGATGCTGCCGTCTTGAGTCCGAAGGCAATTCAGAGGCAGGATGTCGTCTTTGGGGAACCTCAGCTTCACTGTCTTCAGCTGTTGGATGAGTCCCACACATATTATGGAAGGTAATCTGCTTTACTCAAAGTCTACTGATCGTAAGGGTTCGTTGTATCTAAAAAATACCTTTGCAGCCACATCTAGGCTGGTGTTTGACCGAACAAGTGGGCACCATAGCCTCGCTACATTCACACAAAGAATTAACCATCCCAGTGAGGAAAAGACAAGTGAGCCTGTTATCAACCAGTGAACCCAGCACAGCACCCCCACCCGTCCTGGAACTCTTTTCATTCCGTAAGACAGAAACTCTACACCCATTAAACCCTAACTCCCCATTCTCTCCTCCCACCCCAACAACCACCATTTCACACTTTGATGTTTCCTAATTTTTTTTTTAATCTGGTTTCTTTCATCCTTAGTTTCTCAGCAGAAAATGCTTTGGAAAAATCCCAACTTTTGCTAGCTAACCAAAGAAGGCAAGGGCAGACATCACAAGGTGTGGAGTGCCCGGGAGGCCAAGAATGACGGAGGGGCAGGGAGGGCTCCCGCACCAGATCAGGGAAGAGCAGCTGGCTCTCAGAGGCATCATGGAGAATAATAGGGGGGAAATGGGAACCAGCCCCTCCTCTAGTTTTTCTCCCGAACTCACAAATGTCTGTCCTTACGGACATTTGTAAGAGCCCCACCAAGTGAACCAGAAACTGGTTAAAAAATAAATGTTTAGTTCCCCGAAAACTCACGGAATTCCAACCTTCCTGATCCATTTCTCCCGCCTCATCTTTCCTTGGTCACCCCAATTCGCTTGGCTTCATTTCTCAGTTCCTGACTGTCACCTCCAGTGTCCCTAACTTTGATGACGTACTGTAGGAAAGCGCCCCCTGCAGTCCCAGGGCAGCGCCCAAGGTGGCCAAGCCACATGGGCGAGGAGCCTGAAGTGTCAGCCAGGAGGGTATGGAGGGAGCGCTCCATTCTCACTGTGCCCCACTCCACCTCCACCCAGGACGACCCGCAGGGACTTTAAAGGCCACAAAACCATTGTCGGAGCTCAGTCCCAGCTGAGCCGTGAACCTTGAGCTCTGGGGACTCGAGGCACGCACCTTCTCTCTCTCTCAGCATTAGGGGCAGCCCTTTATTTTCATTTCAGCTCCATTTCCCTGTCGGAAGAGTGGGAATGCTCAGCAGAAACGTGCACTGGCCCTCCTCTTGGCCATTTCCTCCCATATGTTGGAGTCCTAAGCTCTTCCTCCACCTTCAGGAGTGAGGTAGATGTGGGGGTTGGGGGTGTGCCTATGTAGCGGGCTGTGCAGCGGTTCTTCTCTAGGACAAGACTATCTTTGCTTATTTTATATTCAATCAAATATTTATTGAGAGCCATCCATAGCTGTGCTCTGTGTTAAGCACCAGGAAAGGTCCAGGACCCGGTGACTGACATCCTAATCTTGTGAGCTTCCCTGGGTGTTATGTTCATCTAGTAGCAGTGATTTTGTGTGTCTATTGCACACGTCCTATCATTAGGGCTACACACATACATGGTCTGACTGGCTCCTATGAAAGCAGAGGAAGCAGATATTATCCCATTTTAGAGATGAGGACACTGAGGCTTGGAGAGGTTATATGACAAGGGCTGAATCCTACAGAGGTTGGTGACATGGTGAGGATTTGACCTTAGGTCTTCCCATGGTGTGGCACTGGTGCTCTTTGGGGCTCAGGGAAGGGGCCTCATCTGTTCCAGGACACAGTGCTCAGAGCAGAAGGGGTAGATGGCCCTCCCTGATCAGAGCCGGCCTGCGATAGCAGCATCCATGCCTCCCAGGCCCCTGGGCCTGTCCCAGGCAGACGAGGACAAGCTGCAGAAAATCCCAAGACTGTTTTGGGTGTGGGTCAGTGTCTTGCCAATGGGTTTCAGCCCCGGGCAAGTTCACTATGGATTCAATGTGACCAAAATAAAATGACAATGGAACGTTCTTGGGGTGAAAGGGTTATTAGACCCAACTTTATTCCCACGGTGGCAGGTCAATCACTAGAATCCCATCCACTCAGAGCGAGTCTGCATGCAGCAAGCCGGTCTCTGCTCTGGGCCTCTCTACCCGCGCAGCCGTCTCAGTCTCTGTCCTCTATTCTCCTGCAGCCTTGCAGCCGAGCCACTGCGTCGCACAGAGCACTGGGCAGGGCTCTTTATATAGAGTCAATAAGGACGTATTGCCCACATGTGTGCAGTGAAGGAGTTCCTGCCACAGGAACCTTCACTTTCTCCACAGTCATGCTACGGGATCAGTGTCCTCAGGAATCTGCCCAGCCGTTGAGCCTGTCTCTTCCTAAAGCCCTAATCTGCCACTAAACCACTTGGGTGGCCTTGACAAATCTCTTTGTTCAATCTTTCTCCTTTTTTAAATTGAAGGGGCGTAGGAAAGATCAGTAGTTGTCAACTTTTTATCAAAGAAAGGCTCATACAGAGCCCAAATCCAAGGGGAGTTGCCCTGGTGGACAGAGCCCAAATCCAAGGGGAGTTGCCCTGGTGGAGACAGAGATGGGAAGCCGAGCCCCAGCCCTCCTCCCCTTCCCACCACTATGCCCCGTGTGCCCCCTGAAGTGCCTCTGAGCACCCCAGGGCTGCACGGAGTACTGGTGGTCCCCTGAGGTTGCCTGCCACCCTCAGCTGCAGTGCAGACCAGGAAGAGAGAAGAGCAAAGGTCAAAGTGGAATCCAAGCCCAAAAGGCAGTCTTGGATCCAGGGAACTGTGGGGAGAACAAGGGCCAGATATGAGGCTCGCCTGGGGATGGTGAAATCAGAAAGGGTAAAGTCGGAGCAGCAAATAGGCAACCGTACAAGTAGCCTGGAGCAGCCCCAAAGCTGAGAGTGAAGGATGCAGCCCTTTTAGAGAGGTCCCCAGCCTCAGGAGGGGACATTCTGGGCTCCTCTAAGGGGCCTCCATGCGCAAATGCCATTCCCCCAGATCCAGCCTCAGCTCCTGTCTCTAAATCCTCCACTAGTGTCCGCACATCAGGGAATGATCTGTAGATCTGTGGGCAGGGGTCTCTTAAGTGATCCTGAGCTACACAGCGCAAGTCACCAAGTCCTGAGATACTTCTTTTCCACCTACCGAGGACCAGGCTGCCGGACGAGGAGACTGAGAACAAGGAAGGGACCTGGGGGTCCCTCGGGGTGTGCCAGGAGGGTGAATGGCCTGGGAGCCCCACCCCCAGGAACAGAGAGTGATGGAAGGAAGCCGGAGAGACCCGGGGGGGCCCCCCTGAGGAGGAGGCAGGAGGCAGAATATGAGATGAGTGGATTTATACCCGAGTGAAGACCAGGATCCCCCAGTGTGCATGGTTCTGAGATTCACCTAGCCTTCAGCTGCCCCAGGGTTTGGGTTGTAAACCCTGTCTGTTTTCATGCCGTGAATCATTGAGAGGATCTTAAAGATGAAAAGGGATTGTGCTGGCTCAAGAACCAGGCTCCTATTTCAGAGCTGAACCTGGAGACAACCAATAAGGAGAGAGATGAGCAGGCCAATTCCCTACTCTAAAACGAAGAACGAAAGGAAGGAAATGACACCCAGGACCTTTGTGGGAAAGCAAGTAGGCATGGGAGGCCTAAACGTGGCATCTTTCCTATTCTTTTTTCCCCCTTCTCCCTCTCCGCACCCCCAGGCCATGGAAAATCTTCCAGGCACAGTGATTCGACTTCACCCCCTCAAAAGGCCCTGGGCCAGAAGTACTCAGAACACGGCCCTAAACTCTGGATGTTGGGACACTAGACACCAGCCCCTTCCCACCAGCCCAGCCTGCCCACATGCCTCTGCTCCCTCCCTACCCCCATACTCCATTACCGTTTCCTCCCCCTTCTCCGTATCTTTACATTGAATTCAAATTGTATTTTATCACAGACATGAGAACAAGCCAGAGGGACACTGGACAAAGTGAATGGCTCAGAGAGTCCTGCTCCAAAACACCACCTTTGAGGGACCTTCCTCTGATGTTCCCTGATCTTAGTTTTCAGAAAATCCTGGCCTTGGAAAACTGTAATGTCTCTCCTCTCTTTGTGCTCCATCACCCCTCCCTGGAAGCTGCCCACCTCTCCTCCCAGGAGCCCCTCCTCTGGTCCCTGTAGGAGAGGGGAAACACGGAGACCCATGGGCCCCAGGCAGCCATGCTCACTTCCTCCTCACTCTGGAGCTGGTCTCAGTCCTTTCTGCATCTCTTCCATCTCTGTGTCAGTGGCATCGCTGACTTGGTATTGTCTGATGATGATGTTAGATGGACAAAACCTGCTCCTGGGGTATCACTCCAGACCCTACTGCACAGCCAACAGTTTCCCTAGGGAGGTCTCCATCAGACCCTGAGACTCACCAGCTGCAGAGCCTCTGATCAGAACAGCTCTCTGGGATCTCGAAACCCCACCCTGCCCTTTATTCTAGCCCGAATGTCTGTGCCTTTGTTCTCTTTGCACTTGCTGTGAACTGAAACACAAATATAGCAAGATGGAGAGATAATTATGATATGCCAAACAGGTCAGAGCCTACCAGCACAGAATAGCAATGCTGTGACCGCTCCAGCCTGTTCCAAGAGCAGCTTGAAGGACGGCTCAGACCCATAGAGAAAACAGGAACCGTGAAGCAGGGGTCCTGTAAGCAAACGAGACAGCCCCAGGGCTCAGCGGAGACCTCGGGGACCCTCTTCTCCTTCCCATAAAGCCTGCCTGAGTCAGCCCTACTGGGCACCCAGAACAAGAGGCAAAGTCCAGGAGACACATGTCAACAACTTAGATGGAAAAACACTGGGAAGTGTCAAAGGTGGGCTGGGGTGAATAATAATGAAGGGTCTTGCCAGGCCTTTCTTCAAGGGAGTGTCAAGCCCCTCTATTTCTGACGTGCTTTACAGAACCACGAGGCTGGTGGATGTGGCCTCTGCAAAAGCGATGGTGACTTTGCAATCTCGAGCTGGTCCCTTGACCTCTGGAGCTAATTCTTTCTTATCTGTAAAAATGGGAGGAGTAGATGAAATCATCTCTAATGTCCCCTCCACCTCTGTGGCTTCACAGTTTCTATGATAGTCAGAATAGAACAAATAAAATCTGAGAACCAGGGGAAGAAAGTATCTCATAAAGATACACAAAGTAAATAAAAGAAAAAGTCAAGCTCAGAACCCAGGTGCCTAGATTCCCTGCCAGGGCTTTCCCTGCAGCAGAGGAAGGGCTTCAGAATAGTAATTTGCACTGTTAGGTTTCCCATGACCTCCAAAAGATAAAATCCCCCCACAAAACCCATGTGGTTTATCTTCCCATGACCAGACCCTTTGTGATCAGTCAGTTCATACACTGCCCCTTCCGGGCAACATTCAAAATAGGTTTTTAAAAAAATATGGATTATTGACATGCTGGAATTCTACAGGCCGTGAAAAACTAAGTGTGGGAGCTAAGTCAGTCTGTGGATGTGTGAATATGGACTCACTTCAAGGGGAAAAGGGAAAACTCCCCAAGGTCAAATACATACGGATCAAGTGGGTGGAAAAGTGACCAGGTGCTGATTGCTGACCAAGATTAGAGGCAAACTTAGATTGTATTCTTTTATTAGTAAAGATGAAATAAATAAATGATTATTATTTTTAAATTCTGCCTGTTTTAACCGTCTCAGTCACTGTTTTGGACAAAATGTGGCCTGGTCCACAAAATCTTTTTTAAGCAATGGATTCTCCCCACCTCCGCCAGCCCCACACCTCTGCTTCCCCGCCTGCTGGGCACACAGGCAGTCACACACACACACACACACACACACACACACACACACACACACACACACGCAGCCTGGGAAGTCCCCTAGAAAGGCCAACTCGCCTGCCTGGCTGGGAGGCGGGGGCAGCACCAGGCTGGGTGATGAAGGGTGGGGGTAGGGCCTGCAAGCAGAACTTCCGGCCTCACTGAGGATGGTATGACCCTAAGGTGACCCCACTTGTCTGGGTGGAGAGGTGACCCCTGGGCCCTGGCTCAGGGGACCTGGTTCAAACTCCTGGACCACACCTCACCATGGGACCTTCAAACTCCAGGAGTCTAGAGCCTTTCTCCAGATGATAATTTCCTGCCAGAAGAGTCCATGGAAAAGAGGCTGTGACTCTGGCTCTGGCTGGGTTAACCATGGCACAGAAGTAATGTTAAGGGATCTGGAATTAGGCACAACTGGAGTGAAAAATAGGCTCTACCAATGGGTGATATTAGGTGTTTCTTACTCCCTCTGAGTCAGGCATCTAAAGGCTAATATGGGGTATTAGCTCAGGCAGTTCTGTTAAAATTCAGACAAAAGTATGTAATGCCGTTTGCACTGGCCTGGCACATCGCGGGCACTTGAGCAATGAGGTTTCTAGGAGAGCGCTGTTAGCTTGCGCCACCTCCCTGAAATGTTCTGGCCCCTCATCCTTCCCTGGGGGGAGCCTGGAGACTGGAACTCCCCCATGGGCAGCATCTGGCTATGCTGAACTGAAAGAAAGGCAGAGGCAGGGCTCAGGCTTCCACCTCCAGCAGCCTGGGGGATTTCTCTCTGAAAAACCAACACCTGGCATGGAGGTGCTCTGCCCAAGTCCCCTGGGGCCCTGAAAAGCTTCTGATGGGAAGCTCTGATCCAAGACTCACTCTGTTTTCAGGAAATGAATCCTGGTTGGGGAGAAGCAGGCAGGAACTCTGAGAGCCATGTGGAGGGGGTAGTGTTCCCAACTAGTATGGGAAAGGCTGGACCCATAGCCAAATAGTGTGGCATTAGCACAAGAATAGACAGATCAGTGGGATTAGACAGCCTAAAAACAGACCCTAATATACATAAGAGGACCTAATAAATGATAACAGAAGCATTAAAATCATTGGAGAAGGTATGAGTTATGCAGAAACTGGGATCTGGGGAAACTGGCTATTTGGAAAGGAATAAGTTGATCATCATCTCACAGTGTCCATTAACATTTCACTTAGATCAAAGAGTTAAACCTGCAAAACCAAAGAAAAGAGAAAAAAAAAATACCCAGAACATATTATTTTCCCAGAATAGTAAGATTGATTAGCATAAAGAGGCAAATGGTTCATGAATTAAGATATATGTTGATTCCAATCCCTTTCAAAATCCCAAATGGGATTTTTTTTTTTCCTGGAGCTCGACGGCATGATCCTAAAATTCATCTGGAAAATGAACAGGATTAGCCAATTTTTTTAAACAGAGAAATTGTAGGAGCCTTGTACTACCAGATAATAAAATGCTACATTTCTTATACAACTATGTCATTTTAAAATATGTGAATATATAAAAATACAATAATTAAAACATACTAAGAACAACAAATGCTGGCGAGGATGTGGAGAAAGGGGAACCTCCTACACTGCTGGTGGGAATGTAAGCTAGTTCAACCATGTGGAAAGCAATATGGAGGTTCCTCAAAAAAATAAAAATAGAAATACAATTTGACCCTGGAATTCCACTCCTAGGAATTCACCCAAAGAATATAATTTCTCAGATTCAAAAAGACGTAGGCACCCCTATGTTTACTGCAGCACTATTTACAATAGCCAAGATATGGAAGCAACCTAAGTGTCCATCAGTAGATGAATGGATAAAGAAGAGGTGGTACATATACACAATGGAATACTATTCAGCCATAAGAAAGAAACAAATCCTACCATTTGCAACAGCATGGATGGAGCTGGAGGATATTATGCTCAGTGAAATAAGCCAGGCGGAGAAAGACAAGTGCCAAATGATTTCCCTCATTTGTGGAGTATAAGAGCAAAGCAAAACTGAAGGAACAAAACAGCAACAGACTCACAAACTCTAAGAAGGCACTAGCGGTTACCAAAGGGGAGGGGTGTGGGAGAGCAGGTGGGGAGGGAGGGAGAAGGGGACTGAGGGGCATTATGATTGGCACACATGGCGTGTGGGGGATCATGGGGAAGACAGTGTAGCACAGAGAAGGCAAATGGTGGCATTTTACTATACTGATGGGCAGTGACTGCAATGGGGTATGGGGGGAACATGATAATATGGGTGAATATAGTAACCACATTGTTTTTTCATGTGAAACCTTCATAAGAGTGTATATCAATAATACCTTAATAAAAAATAATAATAATTAAAACTATGATTATAGTAGAAGAACCAACTGACAGGATAAGACAGCTCAGAATAGTCTACTGTATATTAATGAAAAATGAGCATGTGATAAAAGTGGCCCCCAAGCCAATGGGGAAAGAAAACATACATGATTCTGGGATAAATTGTTAACTATTTAGAGGGAAAAATCTATTGAAATCCTTATCATACACACAATGTAGAACAAAATATATTTCAGGTGAATTAAAGAGTTAAATTAAAAAAAAATGAAATCACAAAATACTTAGAATAAAATATAGATTACTATTTCTATCTCAGTGTGGAAGGGCAACATCTAAGCATAAAAGCATTTGGAGAAATTACAGAGAAAAACAGATGTATTTGGCTGCATAAAATTCAAACCATCTCTATAAAAAACATCATAGGAAGTAAAAATAAACAGCAAAATCAACCTGAGGAAAAAATATCTGCAACAAAAACATCCAAAAATTAGTATTCTGAAAATACAATATAACATTTATATATAACAAAAGCCACTAAACCCAAAAAGAAAATGTGCAAAGAACAATAATAGTAGGCTATTTAGAGAAGAAATACAAGTAACAGTTTAAACATACAAACAAATGTTGAACTTCACGAGCAGTCAGTCTATGTGAAGACAACGTGATACAAAATACATATTTTGCCCTATCAAATTAGCAAATACTTGTAAAAGGCAAAGCAGGGTATTGAACCTATGGCATGATGATGGGTCTTCTCACAAATGTGTATAATGTACAAATTTATATAATATTTCCAGAACACAGTATGGCAATAGGCCTCAAGAATCATTAAAATATCCATTCTCTTTCTTGCAATAATCCCACTTTGATTTTGAGTAAGTAAAAATAAGGACAAACATATATACATCTTTTTTATATATAATAATAAGTAGAGACAAACGTCCACCAAGTTTTTAGATAGCCACCAAGCTTCAGAAAGTTAAACAAATCATAGTATATCCACAAGAGGGAATATTATCACTTAAAATTATTCCCCAAAAGAATTTTTAAAGATTTGGAAAACTGTTCTCAGTAAGTTACAGTGTGATCCAGACAGGCCAGTGTGATGGTGGGTGAATTTTATTTTATTTCCTACTTAATCTGTTGCTCATCCCACCCCCAATTTCTACAGGTGTGATGATGATGGTAGACTATTTTTAAAGAAAATACTTGTACTGCTCAACTCACCTTCCACAGTAACTCTTGTAGTGCAGCAAAAGGTGCTCTCCCATGCCCCCATCTCAGCAGACCCTTTTCTTCCAGGTCCTCGGCTAAACTGGTGACCTCTTTTCCTCCTTTGCGCTTGCTCAGTTAGGAGGGCAGATGGACCCTCCCATCATATGCTTTGAGGTGGGCCACCCACTCCCAGCACCCAGGACCCAGGAGAAGGCAAAGCGAGTCCCCAGACTTTGATGTCAGCAGAACCTACCCGGGTTCACATCTCAGTCCTACCAGGTATGGGTGCCGGCTGATGACCTTGGGCAGCTCCCTAGGCGAGCCATCTGCCCAGGAGTGCAGGCTCTTTCTTGTTCACTATTATCTCTCCAAAGGGGAACTATATTGAGTGAGTGAATGAATGAATGAATGAATGAATGAATGGACAACATTTCTTTGGTGAAGTGGGTGCAATAAGGCCGTTTCACAGAATGGTTGGGAGAACCAATAACATATATGACCAAGCCAGGCCCATCGCAGACGCTTGCTAAATCCTGATGCTCGCAGCCCACGCGGCTGGCCAGACAGGGCCCTGGGCTCCCGGCCCTCACCGTTGGCGGCCCTGCTGTAGGCACCAGTGCTTCATTCTTAGCCCTTTGGGTTTTCCTGAATGGCCTGAAACACGTGGCTCTTTTCTTCTTCTTCTCCTTCTTTTCCTTTTGGTTTTCTCCGAATCGATTCTGCCCCTGGTGAAGGGCAGTAAATTAATAACTAGACAACCCCCCATGACAACAAGCCCAACCACTAATTGGCTCGATATCTCCCTGCTACTGTATCACTGTGGAATTTTCTGGGTGAGATATAAATAAGCCAATTCTATTAATAAGCCATTTGGCCAACAGAAGAAAATACACTTCGAGATCCCGAGGGGCCCAGGGAAGCCGTTCCGTGGCCCACGGAGGGAAAGACATGATTCCAGGAACGAGGCACCTTTCTCTGTGCCCTCCTCCCTGCAGACCTGGACTCCCAGCAGATCCTTCTCAGGCCTGGGGGTGCAGGCGAAGGAAAGCTTTGTTAAGTTCAAAAATTATAATTTAGATAAATCTGTGCATTCACTGGCCTGCGTGTGTCTCTGGAAAATACTAGTTAGCAGGGCAGCACCTGCTGCATTTCAGGGGCTTCATTGTCTCCTTAAAATTAAGTCCTGCACGGAAATCCAATTACAAATGTTCTCAATCGCCCTGCAGCTAAGTGCTAACAGCAGAGGGGAGGAAGGCTCCCGGACTTAAATAACTGTGGATAAAAATTAATATCGTGGCTGTGTTGGCTAATTAAAAGTGCCGCCTCTATTAGTGGGCCTTTATACTAATAAATTAGACTATTATGATCATATCCGACAGCCAAGGCCCTTATCAAGTCTGCTCTGTCAGTCTTGCTCTTGAAAGCACAAGTTTATTGCCCTGGGTACAGGCAGAGAGGGATGCCCCACCTGGCCAGTCGCTTGCCTAGATGAACTCTAGCTTACGCAGCCTTCGGTGCTCCTCACAACAGTCCTGTCTGCTGTGTGTTAGGGTTCCTGCTTCACAGTGGAGCACAGGGAGCCTTGCACATTCCGTAACTTCCCCTAGTAAGACAGAGCTGCCATTCAAACCTGCAGCCCCAGGACCCTGGGTCAAGCACTCACTGAACAGTACCAACTACTTTCCTTGCTGATTGGGTGGGACAGGTAGAGGTTTTTACTTTGTATTGGTACCTGGCAGGTGGAAAACTTCTGTTCAGTAGATTTGGCACATCCTTTTGTTGCCCTCTATCTTACTTACTAATCTTCCTGTGGGCCAGGCACTGCCCAATGCACTGGACACAATAGCCATCCCTGCTCTCAAGGGGCAAGCCCAGATCTGCAATGGAAGAGCAAGTATAGGGAACTACAGGTGTGCACTGGGAAGCAGCCAACCCAGACTTGGGGGATAAGGAAGATTTCTAAGGGGAGGTATCACCTGAGCTGAGTGTGGAAGGACAAAGAGAAGAAACCTAGACCCAGTAGTGAGCTGAAGGGGAAAAGATTCTCAGGCAAAGAAATCCTGTGTACACAGGCATGAGAAAGCAACTTCAAGGTGTTCACTGTGCCTGACAATAAAAATCAAGATGTGTCATGAAAAAAACAAGAAGCCTGGAGAGGGAAGCTGCGCCTTGCAGATCAGATCAGGTAGGGCCTTGCTGCCTATGCTTACAGCTTGGGGAATTTTCCCAAGGATGACAAAAAGTCTTTGAATGGTTTTAAACAGGAAGGGATGTGAACAGGACTGCATTTTCTGCTCATCTCTCTGGCAGGAGTGCAGAGGTGAAGTGGCCACAGTCCACCCTGAAAGCAAAGGGCTGCTTAGGAGGGATGCAGGAGAGGCATGAGGGTGACCAGGAAGCTGGAGAGAAGTGGCTTCGGTTGAGGGATACACAAGAGAGTCAGCCCAATGCTGGGTCGGACGGCAAGTACAATGTGGAGGAGGAGGAGATGCATCTGACCCCAGTTTTCTGGCTTCAACCCAGGGGATGGATTCCAGAAGATGGAAAAGAGAGGATGAGGAGCAGCTTTGGGTGAAAGAAAATAAGCTCAATTTTGGACAGGAAGAGCTTTCAGCTCCTGAAGGACGTTCAAGAGCAGTCATCTAGTGAGCTGCTTAGATACATGGTCTGGAGCTCAAGAGAGATGATGCCCTGGAGATAATCCTCTGGGAGCTGTCAGGTCTAGATAATGACTGCAGAATGACCACAGGTAAATCATCAGGCAAGAAGGGGTGGAGTGGCCAGACAGGTCCTCAGTGGGTCGTGACAACCTTTGCTCATCATTTCAGCTAGTATTTGCCATGGGACCTCTATAGGCAAGGCACTCAACTCTTGTTACCTAGCATTTCTAATAGGGTAATATTTCCTTGGTGACACGAGTTGAGGAACGTCATGTCCAACTTACAACCTAGGCTGGTATCCAGAAACATTGAGTTTAATTTGAGTCGTCAGTATCTGTAAGCACGGTGTCAAATTCTGGTTCTCTGCCCAACCTTGGCTTAGCCTCTAAATTTACTCCAAGGCCTGAACTATTGTGAAATCAGGGTGACTGAGAAAAAGTAACCAAATACTCTCTTGGTCTCCGAGAACATTTTTTCCTAAGTCACCAGAGCCCCATAATGGAACTCAGACCCAATCACTTTAATGTCCAAATTCCAAGAATAACGATGAAAATGAATGAAATACTGACTAGACTCAAAGAATGAAAGCTTTTAAGTGAGGTGGGGGTGGGAGGAAGAAAGAGGAAAGAAAAATATCTGAAAACAACATCTTGTTTTTACAAAGGAATGGGCCAACCAGGTGCCCTCCATCAGCTAACAAATGTAGGAAAGTCCTGATTGACAGGAACACCAAGAGGATGGGGTGAAGGGCTATAACACAATGGATTTTCTTTTGGTAAGAAGGTTGTTTCAGCTTTTTATTGAAAGTCTTTCCAGAGTGTCTGGTTAAGCTTTCCTGCTATACTAAGGCCCCTGATTTTCCTGATCCTGGGCCGGTGAGAGGCAAGCCTGCCAGTGTAGTTGAGGAGGTAATAGCCTCTCATGCAGGATTAGGAAGTGTAACATCGGGAGGCAGACCCCAACCTCGTGTCTGGAGAGGTACTTGGCTGCTTGAGAAGGTCAGAATCTGACCACCAACCCAAGCCACTGGAGAAGAAGCCAAAGATATGGAGTCAAAACAAGAGGTTGGGGGGCGGGGAGATAAGAAGCTAGAGAAAGGCAAGCAGGTACAGTGGTACATGGGAGGGAGTCTGCAGAAACGCCAGAGATCAAGAATTGGTGATATCTGGGTATATTCGTTATCTCTTGCCCCCAAATTACCCCCAAAACTTAGTGGCCTAAAACAGCAAACATTTATTATGTCACAATTTCCATGAATCAGGACTCTAAGCATGTCTTAGCTGGAATTCCCATGGTTTAAAGTCTCTTATGAGGTTGAAGTCCAGTGTAAGGCCAGAGCCGTGGCCTCCTCTAAAGGCTTGACTGGCTTGGGCAGGAGGGAGGAGCCACTTCTAGGCTCCCTGACGCGGTGGCTGGCAGGCCTCAATTCCTCAGCACGGGGGCCTCTCCATGAGCTGCCTAAGCTTCCTCACAAGTTGGTGGCTGATAACTGGGGAACGAAAGAGAGAGAGAAAAAACAAAACAAAACAGAAAGCAAGGAGAGACCAAGCTCCCAAGATGGAAGCAACAGTCATTTTACATCCCAATCCTGGAGGTGACATGCCATTACTTCCATCATATTCTATTCATTAGAAGCAAATCAGTCAGTCCAGCTCACACCAAAAAGGAAGAGATGACACAAGTGGGTGAATAGCAAGAGGCAGGGATCCCTGAGAGGCTGCGTTAAAGGCTACCTACATGCACACATGGGTTGCAATTTTACTTCCAAAGATAGGACTGCAGGTCTGGGCAAAAGGGTCACTACAGGCCAGACACCACTGTGTGGGATAAGTGACTTGCCCAAGAAGAGAGGGGCGTTGGGCCTTAACAGCCTGCATCCCAGCATCCCCTCTTCCCTTCTCATCTCCCAGGGGTACTGGGCTCCCTCTGGGCTTACTACCAGGAAGGCAATCCAACCACAGAAGAAAATGGTAGCTGGTGAGTTTTCACTCCAAGGTGGCATGTGGCTTTCAGTCTATCAGAGAATCCAAAATTATCTCTGTTTGGTGGGTTCCTCCCCAGTGTCCAGGGAGGAACTCTTAGCTCAACCCCACCTGACTTTCTAGGCCAAGCTCTGGAGTGGATTGTTGAGACAACCCAGTCATTTTTTTCGACTCCTCACCTACTTTTACAATTAAAGTTTCTTATGGATGCCTGCCCGAAATCCTTCCTGCTATCATTTCTTGCTACCATTAAAAGCAAAGAACTAGAGTCAGTAAAACGTCACAGATTCTGGACACTCCGCAGCACACAGGAGTCCAGCGCCTGAGTGCGTAACGGTTCACATGGGTAGGCTGGGAATGGGGCATCTCCAACAGGCTTAAGGAGGACAGCAGGAAAGTCAGGGTGGACGAGGCTCCCCCAGAGGCCTGGGGCCCCCACGAAATCTGCGGGATGTAGTGCAGACACCTCCCGCGGCATGTAGCTGCACGGACAGGCCTTGTGAAGGATGAAAGGGATGAACAGCTCATGGGAAGGCGTCCGCAGCCATCGCTGTCAGTGGTTGACACAGAGCCCCTCTCCGTAGCCAAGTCCCCCTCACTTCTCTGACTCTTGCTTACCTCTCCCCACCCAGAGCTCCGGCATGCATGTTGAGCCATCTTTTTAATTTTCTGGTTGGCTTGGCAAATTACAGATGCTCTCTCCCCAGAGCTTTGGGCCTATGCACAACCGCTGTTTGCATGTGGCTGCAACGCTCCCTTCTCTCGGCTTTCCCCTGCTCGGCCAGCACAGACCCCAGACTCTCCGTCACCGTCAAATGAGCCTCCATGCCATTCAGAGCCTGCGCCATCCCTTCTCCTCTGCCCTTCTCACCCCAGGGCTCCCCTCCCTAACCTCCACCTCCAGACTCAATGACAGGGCAGTTCCACAAGCCGAAAGGGGTGGGAGAGGGAGCAGGGAGGGGAGGCGGGAAACTCAAAGGCCTGGCCCCCTCCACTGCCGTTGTTGCAGTCTCAGCCCACCCCCTAGCTGACAAAAGCCCTTGTCAGAGCCAGGGGCTATGGTGCCAGCCCAGCCCCTTGGAGCAAGGACAGCCAGGACAGCCGTGTGCTACGTCTGCCCAGTTCTGCAGCTGGGCTAATTACTGTGGTTCCCGAGCTGGGGGTGCAGCCCCAAACCAAACAAATTAGGACAAAAACCACAGGCTTCTTCATCCTTCTCATTTCCAGCTGGCAATGGCTGAAGGACCCCTATAATTGATAACAATGCAGTAAAACCCCACCACCTGTCCTTAATCCTGAGAACTCGGGAGTCCAGCCAAGAGGTCAGCCCGTCCCTCCGTGGCCACAGACACATGGAGGGTAGCTATGCTGCTTTCCAAGTGCCAGCACACCCCAGGAACAGCCCGGGACCGGTCATACCCCAGGACAGGGCCCAGACTGGAAGAAGGATGGCAGGTGGGTGGGCGGGCTAAGAGGCAGGAGGACCAGGGGCCAGGACTGCCCGGTAGGGGGGCCAGCCCCATGAGGACTGGTGCTGGTCCTGGTGCTGGCACTGAGGGGGCACGGGATGCATGGAGGGAATGGCAGCAGTGGGTGGCCCAGGCCCTCGGCCTGCACTGAGGAGGTCGCATGTGGGCAACTCAGTGTCTGGGAACCACCTCCCAGCAGGCCCTACTCAGAAACATGGAGAAGCAGGGGGAAGGGATCAGGAAGGTCTGGCATTCAGCAGGAAGGTCCTGGCTTGAGCATCCAGGTTTCAGGAGCAGAAGGTAAGAGAAGGATCCCGTGATGTCCGAGGTATGCTAGGGAAGGTGATCAAAGCACAGTGGAGGCGCGAGGCTCCCCCAGCCGCCAGGGGGCAGGTCCAAGTGCAGAGTTCGGACGCCCTGACTAGGGTCCAGCTTCTCCAGAAATAGAGATGGTGAAAGAGGCTGGTCAGGGACAGGGAACCAGCTTGCAGCATTTGGTTATGTGGACCCATTTCCCCACCTCTGGTTGGAGCCCGGACGGAGAGGCAGCAGAACTCTGGCCTGGGAGTTTTGGAACTGGGTCCACAGTGAAGGTGCTACCATGGCTAGCAGAGCAGCTTTCCAGGAAAGCAGTGGACTCACCCACTAGCAGCAGGACCTGGGAATTTGTTAGCAATGCAGATTCTGAGGCCTGACCATGGCCCTCCTGTGTCAAGAACGCTGCAGGTGGGGCCCAGCAATCTGTGTTTTTATAAACTCTCTGTGGGATTCTGATTCTCAAGGTGGAAAAAAATCTCAAAAAAGCAACAGTTCTCAGGGGAGCCAATCATTTATGCAGAGTAGTTGTTCTCAAGCTCCACCCTGCACCAGAATTGCCCCCAGGGTTTGTTAAAACAGGTGGTTAAAGCCCTTGCTTCAGAGGTCTGGGGTGGGGCCTGAGCGTTGGCATTTCTGACTAGTTCCCAGGAGGTCCTCATGTTGCTGATCCAAGGACCATGCGTGGAGAATCTCAGATTTAGCCTTCTGGGGACAAGATGTAATCCTCAGGCTGAAAGTGATCTTTGCTCAGACTGCCTCTCTGGGGGCAATTCCAAGAGCTAAGAGGAGGCACCAGTTAGGCAGTATTATGGACTGAATGTTTGTGTCCCCCCCTCCAAAATTAATATATTGAAGCCCAGTGGGGAAAATAGAAGTCCCTACGGCCAAGATCCTCACCTGACCCTAAACTACTTGATGATGCAATTGGCCTACTGCTAGGCTAATGCTCCCACACCACACCGGTGAGCAATGAGCTAGTAGTGACTGAGTCACTGTATAAAGAGCTCCGCCCAGGGCTCTGGGCAGAGGCAGAGATGGAGGTGACTGTGGACCTGCAGGCTGCTGGATGCAGACAGGATCCTAGCGCTCGACCTGCTGCCAGGAGAACAAAGCCAGGTATAAACCCTTTTACCCCAAGAACATTCCATTGTCATTTCTCAGTCTCACTGAATCCATGGTGAACTTGTCCGGGGTTGAAACCCTCAGGCAAGGCAAGCCCTAACTCCCAAAGTGACTGTGTTTGGAGACAGGGCCTGTGAGGAGGTGATAAGGTTAAATGAGGTCATGGGCAAGACCAAGACCTGATAGGGCTCCTGCCTTTATATGAAGAGGAAGAGATAACCCAGTTCTCCTTCTCTGCCGGTGAGGCCACAGCAAGGCCATGGGGGAAGCCAGGAAGAGAAGCCTCACCAGAAACCACATGAGCCAGTACACTGATCTTAGACCGCCAGCCTCCAGAACTGTGAGAAATAAGTTTCTATTGTTTAAGCACCCCCAGGCTGCGGTGTTGTGTTATGGCAGCCTGACACAGACTCAGGAACCAAACAACCTGAGTAAATACTGAGATTTTGTAAACAAAAAAACAAAAAAACAAAAACAAAGGTCTTTGTGTGTACCCCCTCAACTGGCAGCCCAGGTGAACATCATCGGTGGTTTCCTGCCCTTGCAGACCCATCCTCGCCATCTAACTGACCCTCCTCCTTTCCCTTCCTGCCCAAACAACCAGAATGAGACTGCCTGTTGGATCCCCTAACTCCTGAGCCCACCTCTCCATTTTCCACAACAGTCCCTGCCCGGCACCATTGCAGACCTTCCCCTCTGCTTCAAGGTCATGTCCTGAGCCTTCGAGCTGCCCTCCCTCTCTCCTTCTGCCTCAGTCTCCTCCCACCTTGCCCTGGCTCTGGTCCAGATTAATCATCCTAAACCACAGTTAGGAGAAGCAGGGGTCCGTCGGGCAAATGAGGACCGGGCTAGCCAGGGAGTCCCCTCGGGGAGAGCAGCCACAGGTCAGGAAGGCTCGAGGAAGATTTATTGGCCTCTGAAGTCGGCTGGAGGGGTGAGGTGAGAAGGCAGAGTGTAATCGAAGTGATAGTTTATGTAGTTCCATCCCAGGAAAATAATTGTTCCACTGGAACATCATTACACTATCATTTTTCTACTCCTGTGTCACTTACAGGGAAATAGAAATTCACTGATTCATAATAAGCTGCAATTTCAAAAAGTCAAAAGGCTTTTTCTGAGTGGAGCTTTCTCCCTCCATTTCACCCTCTGGTGACAAGGGTAAAAACAGGCACCTCCCTTCCTCCCAGGCTGCCGGAAAGGCCTGACTAGCTCCTGAGGACAGCTGTCCTTTCTTTTTGATGCATTTTGATGCACTTCTTTCCTGTCACTCAAGTGACCAACTGTCCCAATTTGTCAGGGACTAAGGGGTTTTCCAAGATGCTGGACTTTCTGTGCTAAAACCAGGTCAATACTGGGCAAACCTGGGCCGTTGGTCACTCTGCCTGCCACCAACTGGGGACAAGGGAGCAGCATCAGGCATTTAACAAGTATTTGTTAAGTACCTACAACGCACCAGGCGCTTTTGCAGATTGCTAGGAAATAAACAGTGTACAAAACAGGCAGAAACTAACCCTCAGGGAGATTACATTCTAGGGGGGGAGACCATCAGCTTACTAAATAAGAACATTATGGAACTAAAATACTAGAAATATATAACTATAAATCACATAACATCAGTGCCCGAGAGAACAATGAAACAGAGAAGACTGACAATGAGGGGGAGAAGGTTGTAATTTTAAGTAGGGTGATCAGGGTAGGCCCCACTAAGAAGATGGCATTTGAGAAGTTTGAAGGTGAGGCAGCAAGGTATGAGGCTATCTGGGGGAGAGGGCATTCCAGACAGAGGTATCAGCCCGTGCAAAGGTTCGGAGGCAAAGCATGACTTGTATATTCAAGGAATTCCTTGGGTGCCCGTGGGGCTGGAACAGTGAGCAAAGGGTAAGGAAGGGGGGTGGGGGCAGTGGCAAATGTGGTCAGAGAGGCCAAATAGTGTAGGGTTCTTAGTGAGATCACTGTGAGATCTGGAGTAGAGGGAGAATAAATGGGGCTAAGGACATGAACACATTTATGTTCTTATTGACTCACACTGGCTGTTGGAAGCCCCAGGAGGCTTTTGCAAACACGAGTAAGCAGCAGCAGTGCCTGAGACCAGGATGGCAGTGGTGTAAGTAGTGAAAAGAAGCTGGATTCTGGATACAATCTGAAGGTGAAGCTGACAGGTCTTCCTGATGGGGACTGGGTATGAGGTGTGAGAGGAAAAGAAGAGCTTGCATGACTTCTTCTACTTGAACACTTAGGGGCCACGACTAGATCTTAGGCTAAATAATAAAATGTTCAAAGGCGCATTCTACCCCAAAGGACACGCACTTCAGACTTTGCTGGATTTTCGTTAGAGACTAGGATGTACTTGCAAGCAGGATCATTAAGACTGTGGAATATAGTCTTTAAATGCATAATAAACTTGCATTCATCTCTGGGCCTGAACTGGATAAGGGGGCACCAGAGGCCAGCTCTCTAGCCAGCTGACTCAGTACAGTGGCTCAGAGGCTGAATCTGCGCTGAAACTCTCTGAGGCTCAGTTTTCCCATCCGATGATGGTTGTGAGAATTGAATAAGATCATGCTGATAAAACACTTGGCACAGGGCCTGGACCCGGGAAAGCACTTCATTACCGGAGATATTAAGGCCTTCTGAACGCATGGTGTTGAAATTCTAACAGTGACCAGCAGAGGGCACCACCAGCAGAAGCCAGTGGAGCTATGCTGCCAGAGAAACTAGCTTATCCACCTTAGATCCTCTCATGTGGCCAAAAAAGTAGCCAACTAGCTTCACACAAATAATTGATGGGAATTTACATTTTTTCTCTCTCCTCTTTCTCCCCACTATTTGCCAAATTTTACATTTCCTCTGGATTCTTCCCTTCACTGCACAGACCTACTGCTGGGTAAACCAGATCTTCTATTTGGGAGTTTCCCTTGTCCAAAACAGCCCCAGACCCTGGCATTTGAGGGACTAATGTAATGGTTTCCGCCATCAGTCAGTTCTTCACTCCTCCCCAGAGCTCTGCAGGACACGCAGAGACAGGTGATTCTTGGGGAGGATAGAGAGAGCAAAGATAAGGTTTGCCCAATTTGTTCTGGTCCCTGGAAATTCTGCTTCTCGTCACCCCTTCTGTTGTTTCAGCATACTGCCAAAATTGCCTCGATAATGTATTTTTTAATTTAAGAATTCATTTTCGTTTCAAGAAGGAAGAACACTGCAGCCGGATAAGAAACTCCATCTGTCTTGAAGAAAAAGGGTCGTAGATTTGGATGACATGAATCCTGTAATGTCTTAAATTAAGGTGCCACTCCTGAATGCTTTCTTCGTATTTTTGAAATAATTATGCCACAGAGGTGCATTTAATATTGTTAAAATAATGATTGTGCATGTTTAATACATCAATTTAAGTTACTATCTCCCATGCTATAAAATACAGGATAATTTCATAAATAATTATAAAGCATTTACAAATGGTACCTTAATACAAAGCATTCTTGCTAATCCTTTATCTTTCACAAACACAGAAATAACAATTAGATTCCTGGAATGAAAAAAGGAGGTTACGGTTTAGAATGTGTCCCCTCCCTATTGAATGCAAATAAGGAAGCAGAGAAAAAAAATAAAAGACTTAAGTAGAACAAGTGTGCTTTTCCCCTCTTCACAGATTGAAGATGTCTGTCTATGGAATCGTCAGTCCAGGCACTGGGCCCTTCCCCTGCAGGGATGGCAGAGGACAGGAGGGATGCCTCAAGGTAGGAGGGGTCCTTTGAGTCCCACTGATGAATTCTACCTCCTGCGAATTTCTTTTGGGAATTGGGGAAGCTGCAATAGAGAGGCATGGCACTGGGTTAGAATAGGGGGCACTTTCCTCCCCACACATTTGACATGGAAGACTAGGCAGGATAACCCTAGGTTTCACAAGTTTGATCCAGATCTTCACCCGTTCCAGAGGACAGACTGCGTTACAAGTCACTAGCAACCATATAAGACAAAAAAACTTCCGTTTTCATCCTTCAGTCCTCTTGTCAATGACACAGACTTAGGGAGACAGGAGGTACCCACAAGGAGCTTACACTCTAGATGCAAGGTCTGAATGTTCACATTTGAAACTACCCAGAGACACAGCATAGAACTAAGGCTAAATTAACTAAATTAAAATTGGGTTCCTAATCCTGGAAGGGTATTTGGAAAAGGTGAGATAAAGCCAGGTCATGGGCCAATGGGATCAAATAACTCAAAGAGAGGCTGGTGATGCTGAAAGAGATGATGCACATGTATTTAATGTGCACGCACACACACACACTCACATACGTGGTGAGAACCACCTGTATACCTAATGCAACAGTGATTCAAACCAAGACATTAGGAGCCAAGCTTCATCAATCCTAGAAGATGTTTTGGGATAATGCCCTTTGGATTCCACCAAGTCAGTCTATCTCTCAAAGGCTGGGCAGTGGCAGAAGTGAATCCGAGTAAAGGAGAAAGGAGGTCCTCACCAGCCAGTGGAACAGCCCACAGTCAATCCAAACCCCAGCTCTGCAGAAACAACAATTCCCTAATTTGGGCAAACGTCTTTAAAGCTGAGATGAGGAGGAGAAAATGGAGGGGCCAAAACCTCAAGGGTCCTGACATTGGGGGCGTCAGCTTCCATAACAGCTGGATTGCTGCTACTTGCATATCAGTAGAGCTAAAGTGGGTCCCTCTATAGACTGACTCCCTGAATCTGAATAGGAGGGGCCTAGGGGAGATTGATCAAAACCAGACCACAGCCTGTGGACCCGCAAGCTGGGCTGCGCCGGGCTGGAGCCCTGAAGAGAAGACTGCCAACAGTTCCTAAGTTGGGCTGGGAGGCAGTCTCCTGTCACAGCTCACAAGAAAGTCCCTCCAAGAAACTGGAGGGCATCTCCTCCACTCCTATCTATCCCAGGGCCCAGCAGGGAAGCCCGTGGGACAAGACAGGTGGAATTCTTACAGCTGACTGAGTTCCTGAACCCTCCCCTGCAAAAGATGGCCAAGAATTCATTACGAGGACCCCATGCTAATTGTACCTTTTTCCTTTTCCCCACCACTTCCACCACCACCATGACCACATCTGTGGAGGCCCTGACTGGGTCCTCAACACCCACTATCCCCAGCCCTGGGCACAAGCTGCTGGTGACTGAACACGGGCAAGAGAATGAACTTCTCTGCTTGCACACACTCTTCTCTTTGTCTTAGGGACACCAGAGCTCTCATCCCATGTCTCTTTCTCCCTCCTCATTATGTTCTCTGGCTTATAGTTACAGCAAAGTCAACTTACCCAATAATGAACTCATAGAAATAGGATATTTGCATAGCTTCAAAGCATCTCTCCAAAATATGTATAATTACTTGGTGGTTTTAACATATCTACATAAATTCTTTGCTACTCTTTCCATCTCCTTGAGTGTGGGTTGGACTTAGAGGCTCACTTTTAACAGAATAAGGGAAGGGGAAAACAGTGACTTTTCGGTGCCCAAACCTGATGAGCGGTTACCCAGAGGGGGTAAAGTGTGCAGCTTCTCTGACGCCGGAAACCTTTCTAGTTCATCCAGATAAAAAGGTGTATAGTGAGGTAGGCATGCTAGATTATTCTAGAAAATTAGGCTAAACCTACCCTCAAGAGAAAGTCTTGAAGGGCTCACTTCCGCAGTAATAAGCATGTTGAAATATGTGCCTCCTGATATAATTCGATGAGAAAGTCACTTCACCTCTTCCTGAAAACCCATAACCTCAACTTAAATCGGGAGAACATGCAGACAAACCCAGATTAGGGGACAAAATGACTGACTAGCCCTCCTCAGAACCCAGAACCGTCAACACCATAAAAAATAAGGGAAACCTGACAGACAAGAAGAGACAGAGGATGGCTAGACATCACAGGGTGTCCTGCATGGGATCCTGGATTATAAAGCCTTAGTGGGAACACCGGTGAAGGTAGAATAAAGTCCCTGTAGTTGACTTATTAGTATCTCTTAGTTTCGGTAAATGTGCCGTGGTTATGTAAGAACTGAACATGAGGGGAAGCTGGGTGAAGGGTTCATGGAACCCTGTACTGTCTGCACAAATTTTCTGTAAATCTGCAGTTCTTCTCAAATCAAAAACTTTTCTTTTTTAAAAAAGAACCCATGGTCTTGCTCTCTATTCCACCTCAAAAAAACTCTCCATACTAGTATCCCTATTACTGTCGCTCTCTTTGGCAAAGTCAATACTTCGGAGTTACTTCCGTTCCTGAACACTATGCCTCAGGAATTTGCTCACACTGGCCCTTTTCCCAGGAAGCCTGTTCCCTGCCTCCCTGCTGCGTTCGTTCTGATGACCAGTCCCGGGCTCCCTGCTTTGGATCTTAGAGTATTTTTTGTGTGCAACGCTCACTGGGATCTTTATAACCAGAGAATGCCTTTGGAAACGTCCACCACACTTCCCTACCCTTTCCACACCAGCCCCTCCGAGGCCGCGCACCCGAATCCGGGAGAGACAGCACAACAGCGCCTCCAGGTGACTGGTATGGGGAACTGCGGCCGGCGTCTCCGAGTTCCCGCACAGCCTTGAGGGCGGAACGCAGTACTCCATCCTGCCCTCCTTCCCTCTCATCCTCCCAGCTCAGGGAATTTCCTCCGAGACGCTCTCCGCTCCACCTAACACACACCCTTTGCCAGTTTTATGCTGGTTCTCTCTCTCTTGTCTAGGATTCCTTCACTCCCTCTTTTTTATTACCTTTGTGAATAAACTAATGACCTTAATTGAGACCTATAAGAGGTAGCCTCATTACCTGGCAGTCAGGCAGGAGGAAGAACAACCCTTATTTCTGAGCAAAAAGTAGACCAAATAAAGACTGGGTCCCACTGATTTCTAAAACCATTCAATAGACTCAGAAATTCCATTCTGATTTTCCCTAAGACTCTCTCTTTTTGTTCATCCTCTCCTAACCATTTCTCCTCAAGCTCCAGGATGCAAAATGAACATTTTTACCTATTTTTACTCAATACTGTCATCTTTCTCTTTTAATTACTAGCCTTGCAAGAGTATTGTTCTCTACTGCTTTTCGTGGCAAATGCACAGTACTTAATCTATACTATGGGTTAAATAGGTTTTTGGCCGCCAGCCCGGGAGTCTTGCCAGCACTGATATCCTTGCTGTTATGGGAAAAAGCTTCAGACAACTGACGCAAACGCATGTTTGGAACTCAACCTGTTTATAAGTCAGGGACTACCCTTGCACCCTTGGGTGGTTATCTGATTGGGGTTGGGGATGTAGGTCTTTCTTGTTTCCCAAATAAGCTCATTCAGTATGCACCAGACACAGGCAGATTGAGGCCTATTACAGGCATGCGCGATGCTAGGCCCAGGGGATGCTGTGGGACGCAGTTTAGTTTCTGCCTCACAGACCAGTGGAGGAAACAGGCAAGTCCAAGACCAGACTGTATTAGAACTCACAGGAGAAACAAAGCCACTAAGAGATATATATATCACATACATAAGAGATACATATCATATACATGATATTTCATATATATCGGTATAGGTACAGAAACCCTATATATTTATATCGATTTATGTATGTTTTTTTATATCTATCGAGAGAGATATTAGATGATGTAGTCTTCAGTTTAAAATATGTAGGGCAGCTAGAAGGTGGGAAACTGAGGGAAGACTTCCGTGTTGCAGGCCCGCGGCAGCATTTGCTCAGGAAATCTGTCTTCGCTCAGAGGCTTCAGCTGATTGGATGAGGCCCACCCACATTATGGAGATTTACCTCCTTGCCTCAAAGTCTGCTGGTCATATATAGTAATCGCATCAAAAAAATACCTTTGCAGAAACATCTTGACCGGTATCTGTGAAACAGCTGGACACCACTGCCCAGCCAAGCTGATGTAAAATTAACTATCTCACAGTAGAAACATAGTGAGCCATAAAGCCCAAAGGTGGGTCTCCAGGTCTGGGGGGATTAGATACACCCTGAGACCTGAAACAGGCTTTTGCCAGGGTACAGTGGCAAAGAGAGCTAGCACACCCTTCCACGCCCTGGGTGGTTTGTTCCTGACACGCTCATAGAGTGTCACGCTGTGTTGCACGCCTCCCGTTCTCCCACGTGAACACACCCCCCACTTCCTGAAGCCCCTAGGAGGCTTACAAGCCATCTGTCAGCTCCGATTGCTACCAGCAAGTTCAGCCTTGATCCAACTGGGTATTAGCTTAAGGCCAAGAACCCAGACCAGACAGCGCAGGAATGAGTGTCTCCCCCGCCCCTCTCCGTGGGGCTCCTCCCTGGCATCTGCTCACATTCTCTTTTAAGAATGGGAATGTCTCCCTTTGACCCCCGTGGACCCAGCCCCGCCAGGCGCATGCCCCTGTCTGTCTGGTCGGCCCCCGCCAGTCTCCTAGTCCCGGGGACCCCTCCCCGCTTCTTAGTGGTGGGGGGCTGTGAGCATCTGGTGCTGTCGCCTGAGCAGTCCATCAGCCTTCACACCGCTGTCACCACGAGACGGGGTGGAACAAAAACAAAAGACGTGACAAATTTGTCCTTTTCTCTTTCATAATTAACCAAAATATCTCAGCGTGTAGCAAAGCGCGGCTCCTAATTAACAGACAGGCGAGAGGCGATTAAGAAAAAAGCCGCAGCCCCCTCTCAACACCCCTCCCGCAAGGACTCCCTCTCCCTACCTTGCAGCCCCCCGCCCACTCCCCTCACCCCGGTAATTATATTTGCAGGCGAGGATGATATTCTGGTCAGACACGACAGACAGAAATTGCCCAGTCCCCAGTGAGGCAATTAATATTTCACACCTGCAGAAGCCAAGTGGCCAGGGGAGGGGAGGCGCTGGGAAGGCGACTGCACTGTCACAAGGCCAGAGCGTGCAGAAGCCAAGTGGGGACAGTCCTTCTGTTGGGCTGCGGGAACAGGCAGGCCAGGCTGGTGCAGAAAACAGCTCTTCAGGGTGTACGTGGAGTGGGGGTGGGATCATTGGACAGAACAAAGAGTCTGCAATGCTTCTACTCCCCACTTGCCCTCCTACTCCGTTCGCCGCTCCCAGCTCCCTTAGGCAGCCCACACACTTCCGCCTGCACTGCAAGAGCAACCCCAGAGAGCCGCAAGGGGGCGGCAGCAAGCAGGTACAGAGCCGGTGGGCACGAATCAGTCCCCTGCACCGCCACCCCAGTCCCGCCAGTCACAGGCTGTCGGCAGGGGCAATGTTTATTGCACCCATCCTCACACCCAATCTCGTGCTCCCCAGTGACCCAGGTGCACACGCTCACACTCATCCTTTCACGCGCCCACACACCCAGCCATTTCCAAGGCAGGCAGCAAAGATTGAGCGACTACTTACTATGTTCAAATTCCTGTTCCCTGAGATTCTAGCATGTGTCATGGAGGAAGAACTGCCATAGATTTTAAAACTAAAGGAAATAGCATTACAAAGCAGTGACTGTAAGTGACATTTGGGGACACGAGTAGCTGCTTCCTGGCATTCACAGAGCCCTCACTAGTTGTCAGGCATGTGGGCCAAGCCCTTCACATCCCTTATCTCATTCACAGCTTATGAAAACCCTAAAAGGCACACACTATCAATGCATTCTATGTATAAGAAACCTGAGATTCCTGGAGGTTCTGCCTCTTACCCAAGTCCTCCCCACCCTTCAAGGCCCCACTCAAATCGCACCCCACTATGCAGCTTGCTGTGGCCACCAACCCCCCTGGGACCTTCCTTCCTTCTTGACCGCCTTGAGGTGGTACTAACAGCACGATCGGATGTTGGTTTTTGTTTTTTAAATTATGGCAAAATACGCATAGCACAGAATTTACCGTCTTAACCATTTTTAAGTATACAGCTCAGTGGAATTCAGCACATTCACACTGTTGTGCAACTTCACTCCCATCCATCTCTGGGACTTTGTCAGCTCCCCAAACTGAACCTCTGGACCCGTGGAACAGTGGGGCGCTATTCCCTCCAGCCCTGGCAATCATCATTCCATTTCCTGTCTGTGTGAATTTGGCGATTCTAAGTCCCTCATTTAAGCAGAATCATACAGTATTTGACCTTTTCTGATTGGCTTCTTTCACTCAGTATAAAGTCCTCACGATTCATCCATGTTGTAGTGTATGTCAGAATATTCTCCCATTTGAAGGCTGAATCCTACTCTGTTGTCTGTATGTACCCCATTTTGTTTATCCATTCATCTGGGGATGGACACTTGGGCTGCTCCCATATTTTGGTTACTGCAAAGAACCAACATGACTTTTGCATCAGGCAGAACTGAGGTTAAATCTCAGCTTTGTTGCTTGGGTAAGATGCTTAACTCCCTTATGTTGGTGAGGCTTGTAAATTCTGCCTCCAATCATATCTAGATCCCATACGCTTCTCTCCAACTCCACTACCATCACCCTGGGGGTTAGGGATAATCACATTATCCCCAGTATACCAATCAGGGAACTAGGTTTTGTGGGATTACTTGTTAAAAGGACTGCCTACCTGTCCTGATGGATCCTATTTAGGAACCTGAGCCTCCTAACACAAAATCAGGGCAATTCTCAGGCGCAGGGACTTCCGAGAAGATTTCCCATCCTTTCCTTCCCCAAGAAGTTTACAATTAATTTAGGCTGATCAAAAAGGCATGTAGATAAAATGGATGGCACATACCTGGCTCTAGTGTGACATGAGCTTGTACCAAGGGAGGTGGGGGACGAGAGAGCACAAGCTTTAGTGACACACTCATGGCTGGGATCTCACTGTGGCCCCTTCCCATAATGAGTCCATGAGGTCATGGACAGATTATTTAATAAGCTTCAGTATCTTCATCTGTAAAATGGCTATCATTTCTTCATTTATTCACTCTTTCTACTCATTCATCTTTTCAAATGTAAATATTGAACAGAGAGTATGAGTCAGGCATTGTGCTGGGCACTGGAGATGGAGTACTGAACACACCATGCAAGGTCTGGCCTCAAGGAGCTAGTGGGGCAGGTCTGGGAGGGAGACTAGAAAGAGGCTGGGCTGTAGGACAGACAGGAGACAACACCACCTTAGATTAGGACAGCAACGGGGAGATGGAGGGAAGACCAGGGATGCAAGTTATGTGCTAGAGATAAAATTAATAGGACTTGCTGAGAGGTGAGATGTTAGAACCAGAAGAAAGGGGAAAAAAGAGTGAGTCCTAAGGGAATTAGAAACAACATACATAAGATCCTCCTCATGGTGTCTAGCACATACTAGTGCTCAGATTAGTAGCTTTACATTTGATGAGTATGGAAGGAATTAGGAATGAATCAGAGTGAAATTTTTACAGAGGAGGAAAGAGTAATGGGGAAGGACTTCTGAAGGAGGTAAATTTTTGAGTCCCATTGAAAGCAGAAGAGGGAAGTGGATTGACATGGGTAGGGAGAAGGGTGTCAGGAATTTCTGGTAGGAAGCAGAAAGAAATGGGCCAAACATAGGGTTAGAGGACCAGCGCTGGAGCCTAGGACACTCGGCACATCTGGAGGCCACAGTCTCCTGCAGTGTCTTGTAAAAAAAACAGCCCACCCAATAGCCCAGGTCTTCCTCTTTTAGCAACTACTGCCCATGTAATCTCCACCGAATTCCAATCCCTACTCTCAGAAAGCTGCACTGTCTAACCTGGAAAAGCTACATAAGCTTCAGAATGGTGTGGTCCGGCCCTTGGTACAGTCACCTCCCCACCTCAGACGCCCTCCAGGGTCCTGGATGCGGCAGTCTGTGAGAGCAGCAAAGGCCCAGCCCTGAGAAGGGAGGTACAGTGGCTAGAGCTGCTCCTCCAACGGATTCTCTCGCTAAGCACTTCTCCAAATGTGGTCCACAGACCCCTGGGCTTCCTTGAGACACTTGCAGGGGTCCATGAGGTCAAAAATATTTTTATAATAACATTAAGACATCATTTGTCTTTTTCAGTGTGTTGGCACTTGCCCGATGGTGCACAAGCAGCTGTGGGTAAAACTGCTGACCCCCCGCATGAACCTAAGTAATATCACCCAGTGAAACTAACACTCATTTTGTTTTAGCCTTACCCCACACTCAGAGTTTTTTTACACCACTTTTACTTATGAATGTACTTTAGAAAGCTGTAGAAAGCATTAATTTTATTAAATCTCAATCCTAATATTCTGTGTGAATGAGAAGGACCCGCAGAGCAGTGGTGGTGCACCTGAGACCCAGTCCTCACCTCGAGTGAAAAACACTTGTGCAGATTCACCGAGAAACGAACCAGGTATTCCTTTCACGGGCCACCATGTTTATCTGTAAGGACAACTGACACGCGGTCGTTAGTCAGAGTGGTGTTTTGGTAGAAATTTCCTCAAAAATGAGCAAACTGACCCTGTCACTTGGAGCAACTGACAGATTTGTGGCCAGGGATAAGACGTGACTTTCATGTGAAAATTAGAATTTTGGAAAATTGGTACTCACCGCCATGAGCTTGACAGCTTCCCAATATTTAAAGTCTTTCCTGATGAGGTCAGTGGGAATAGTAACACCTCTGGTCAGTGTGTGTGTTTTTTTCATCTTGTGTAACAAAATGTGTCAACATCTGGACGATCCCCATAATTCAATGAAACAGTGCCTTCTGAATGCCCAAAGCATGATTCCACAAGATCCTATGTGGATAAAAGAGGCATCAGAAGTAGAAGAACCACTGATGTATTTTCATACAATACACACAGTAGAGTAAAAAAGGTTCATCGATAGGGTTTCAAATTCTACACTGTAAATGAACCTTAAGAAATAATCATTGATTGAGTTTAGGTGTAATATCAAAGATAAATAGCTGCAATTATCTGAAGAAACTATTAGAAACTCCTACCTTTTCTAACTGTATATTTGGAGGAGGCCAGATTTTCTTCACATATTTCAACCAAAACACATAGTCCAACATCTGCAGAAGCAGATGGGATCCAGTCAGACATTAAAGAAATTTGGAAAAATGTGAAACAATGCCACTCTTCTCACAAATGTTTTTGTTTCAGAAAATATTTTTCATAAAAAGGATATTAAACACATTAACATGTAATAGCTCTACTACTGTTATTTTTTAATGAACTGAAAATAAGTATTTTTAAATTTCTGCTCTAATTTCTAATACAGGAAATATTGTGCTAGAAATACAACCCACAGAAACAAACATTCTTGGGAAGCCTCAGTAATTTTTAAGAATGTAAAGGACTCCTGAGAACAATAAGGTTGAGAATCCCTCTCTAGTTCAAGGTTCCCTGTCACATCATCACTGATCCTTGGGCCCTAATGTTCCTCCTACATCCAAACCCCAGGGTCCAGCTCCCGAAGCACAATGTGAGCCCCAGATCTATAATGCCCCTCCAGGGCCCTTCCAGGCACTCCATTTCAGGGGGGCCTATGAGGCCTCCAGCCTTCTGTGGGTCCCTGTCCTTTTACACACACACACACGCACACACACTCTCTCTCTCTCTCTCAATCCTGTGGACAGTGAAGACCCAAGTCGTCCCTGGGATAGCTTTTTGATCCTGGAAAAGCCAACCTATCGGGCTCTGTTTTCCTCCACAATAATACACAGATGTTAATAGTTAAAATCATCCTCATCGGTCTGTGTGAGAACTAAGAGACAATGGGTGTACCCTAGATATATTCCATCAGCAGACACCCAGGTCTGGGCCCCTGGAGCTTCCAATTGGGTTTTGCCAATGGGAGACACTGGTGAGAGAAGCCAGAGGACAGGAGGAGGAAGAGGTGGGAGAGCTGGTCATCCCCCTACATGTACACACCCAGAGTTTGTCAGCGCCTCTAGAAGAGGCAGAGGCCCTGCCACCTCCCCCTCCATTGTCCTTCAGGCTTCAGATGTGCCTGACCACCGCTTGCTGCTTTCCTTAATAGCCTACGCTCTTTTGAATAGCTGCTGCCTTCCATTCTCCTGCCGCATTGTCTGGGTGTAACATTTAGTTCTTGTAGGGACCTTGACTGCCTGATCCAGGGTGTGAAACCCCAATCATGGATATGTGTGTGTACCAAAGACAGCTCCTTCTCTCTCTGACCTAAAGTCTTCTACGGCCACTGGGTATCCCCAGCTCCTGGCTCACGTTCCGAGGGAGGCGGGTGTGATATAACAAGTCATAAGAAATACATAGCTGGTCATTCATATGACCAAATATTTATTTCCCAGGAGTATTTGGTCTTCATCCACAGTTCCTGAAGACACTGCAAAGTCTCAAGGGTGAAATGGGTGTTTTGTCATGTTAATGAGAGACTTTTGGATCCCACCCAAGGGCAGGGGCTGGAAGCTGACTCAGCCAATGGCCAATGATTTAGTCAATCATGACTATGCAATGAAGCCCTCACAAGAACCCTTGAGAAATATTTATTGCTCTCTCTGATACTGCTGTTCATTGGGGAGAGCCTCCATGCTTGGGGAACCAAAATGCCTCTATGTGCCATGGAGCCAGGCCCCAAGCTCCATGAGGAGAGAAGCTCCTTTATTTGGGACCTGGTTCTATGTATCTCTTCATCTGGTATCTTGTATCTTTTATTAGACGGGTAAACATAAATGTTTTTCTGAGTTCTGTGAGCCACTGTAACAAATTAATCGAACCTAAGCGGGAGGCCATGGGAACCTCGAGTCTGTAGCCAGTTGGTCAGAAGCACAGGGAACTGCCTGGGGCTTGCGACCTGCATCTGGAATTGCGGGGGGTGGAGGCCACTCTTGTAGGATGGAGTCCTTAACCTGGGAATCTGGTGCTGTTTCCAGGCAGATAGCATCAGAACTGAATTGAGTTCTGTGACACCCTGCTGGTGTTCGAGAATTGCTTGGAGTTATGTGCGGGAAGACCCCCTCCCACACACATACAAACATTGGAATCGGTCCGAGAACCCGAATGGGGTTATACTACCATTACTGCTGGGTATAATACTATTATTGTTGTAGTATATGAAAGAACGCATAGCAGCAGGAGAGATGGGGTCTTGTTCCACTCAATGCAGCTTATTCTCAACACCACTATGTCCAAGGCTCTGCCTAGGGGGTTTGCAAAGAAGCTCAGGAAAAGAAACAAATGCCCTATGCATCCCCATATTTTTGCCTTTGCTCCTGATGTTCCCCACAACCCAAGTGTTATTTTCTTTCCATCTGTCAAAACCTTCAGATTTCACCTTTTTAAGAAAACTTTCCATATCTCCTAGCCATAAATAATGTCTTTCTCACCCCAATACCTTGTTTTTTAAAGCACATATCTCTTTTTAACTTGTGTTATTTGATTTGATTCAACACGCATTTATCCAGTGGTTATTTTATGCCACTCCTTCGGCCAGACACTGAGCAGCAAAAGGAAACATATTTAACACTACCTGCCCTCGGGGAGCTCACCCTCTCTAAGAAAGAAGGAATCATAAATATAATGCAAAGGGAAAGAGGTCATAACAGAAGCTTATACAAAATTCTATAGGTTCTGGTTAAGGGAAGCACTATGGGAACATCTAAATAGATGTGGAAAGATCAAGAATATTAGAAGGACGGCAGCGCCCTCTCCAGGGAGCAGGTTCAGAGAGGCTGGAAGCCCCAGTCGAAGGGGAGCCCAGCACACAACTGTGGCACAGAGGAAAAGAGCAGCCCTTGTGGAGTGTGCTTGCTACACCAGTGAGCCTGAGGCTGGGCCCTTGGGTCCCTGCTGTGTCTGCTGATGGCCTGTGGGGACGTCAAATGACCTCCCTACGCTCTAGTGAAGAAACTCAGAGCCGCATGGTGGGCCAATGGACCAACAGAGATTTCAGGTCTGCTGAAAAGGCTGAAGGTGCTTCCCACCCAGAGTCACATAACTGGACCATTAGACTTTAACAATGTGATGTCCCAAGCATGGTGCCCCAAATAGCCAGACAGGACCTCAGTGGTCACCAGGCCAGGCACCAGCCCAGGTCAGCCATTCTGCGGGGGAGAACAGGCAATTTAAAATGATGGTGAGTGAATCCAAGACATCCTTCTCCCTGCAGTGCACACAAGGTCTTGCAAACCCTCTCCGCAATAACAGGGCCAGGGAGAGGGAGAAGGCATCTCCAAGGCTGAGCATTTACCCAAAAAGAATGGGTTGCCAGATCCTGACAAGTTGGAAAACTAGCATAAGATTCCAAAATGAATCTTGGAGAAACTACAGCCCATAAAGTAAATAATGGATCTGAGGATCTAACCATAAAACTGTAAGAAATCCCTGGGAGACAGTAGGCTCCTGAAAACAGAACAGTTGTGTGTGAAGGGGATGGGTGGGTGGATGAATGAGAATGGGGGGAGATTAGGTTGACTGTAAAGCTCTGGTCTTGTACTGCCCTCCCACTCCACACACACAAGCAGAGCTGACCATTGTCTACTTAGGACAAGCAGCTTGATGACCCAGGCCTCCAGGATTCCACGAGTATCAGAGAAATCCTAACTCTGCTGCAATAAGAGCTATGAGACCAGAAGTGTGCTTCCAGTTTCTCTTGGGTGTTCACTCATCCATCCAACATGTGCTACCCTAACCCCAGCCATCAAGGCTGGTGTATCTGCTAAGGCTATGGCTACCTCTCAGGTCAGCCTCTTTCAAAGGAGAGTGCCAGATGAGGAGTGCGCAGTAAAGGAGCAGCATCTAAAAGGGACCATACATTGGAAAGGGGGCAATAGGTTGCTGGGACAAATTAAGAGGGTTTCTGCAGAACCAGGAGTTCTCTGCCTTAGAAATCATCCTCTCCTGTCTTCTTTAAACTCACTAGGAGTTAACAATACAGGATTTCAGACCCTACCCCACTACACATTAAGATAAAATAACTATATCCCCATAGAAACAGAAGTTTACAGGTCAAAACAATTTGAGTTCAAGGACTAAAACCACTTTAAAGGAAAGATAACACACAAAACATCATACATCCCATGAAGCAGGATAACTGGACAGACGGACCAACATTTTAAAATAAGCATAATAAATATTCTCCACAAAAGAGACAGCATTGAAATATGAAGTAGGAAGCGTAAGTCACAAAAATAAACAAATGAAAATACTGCATAAGATGTCAATTGAAGAGATAAATAGCTGGAGGGATTCTCCTGGAAGGCAGCAGATGAAAAGATAAAATTTTAAAGAAAGGCTAAGACACGTGGTAAGTAAATAGAGGTGATGATACCCAGATAATGGAATTCCAGGAAAGTGAGAAAAAAACAGAGGGGAGGAAATAGTTGAAGAAATTAAGAATAAAAGATGAAGACTTCAGACTGAAAGGATTTACAGAATGCCAAGTAGGATAATAAAGCAAAACCCACTTCTAGACATATTTTAGTGAAATTAAGAAATCAAAGGTACCAAAAAAATTCTAAAAGTTTCCGGAAAAAGAAACAAGGCCCCAAAGATGTAGTCTCAGATTTTAACAGTAAGTACACTGACCATAGAGATACTCAGTGAAATATTTCCAAAATATTAAGGGAAGAGAACATTGAACTTAGAATTTTGTATACAGTGAAGCTGTTATCTATACGCAAGAGTGCCATTACAGTGTTTTTTGGGCATATGCGGTTTACCGCACAATATCCCATTTTGATAACTCTTTCAAAAAGCACTCAAATGAAAAGAGAGATAAACCCAGGAAAGTGCTGCAAGAGAAATTTGATGGAAAAATGATCAAATTCCTTAGGAAAGCTTGTTGTCTAAAAAAATAAGGATCAAATAAAAGCCTAAAAAATGCATATTTGTAACTCTTAAAACTAAGATTTTAGAAATTATCAAGGAAAAAATCAACAGTACATGTTTTTAACTAAAGGCAACTTTTGTAATAATAAAAATAGAAGATACAACTTTTAAATAAGCATGAAAATTTTTATCTATACAATAGGAATCATCAAAGGAGAAAACATAAAGAACAAAGAGAAGGTAATGGAAAAGGAAAATAGGAAGTAATGCAGCAGAAATAACTTCTTGTTTAGTAGTATTACAATACACATAAAGGGTGTAGCTTTACCAATCAAAACACAGAGGCTTTCTCTAAAATTAAAAGAGTGTAGGACTGTAGCGCTAGTGGGCAGACCAACAAGATAAGTTAGAAGGTACATAAGCAGACCCAAGTTATAAGGGCATTTATTATGATAAATTATATGATAAAGGTGGCATCTCAAACCACTGAAGAAAAAAGAGTTTTAAACAATGTGACACAGCTGGATAACCATTTGGAAAAGGATAAAACTGGAATCGTAACTCATACCCTACTCAAGAACAAACTGCAAATGGATCAGAGATGTGTGATGTATCAGTGGAACTACACAAATATTAGAGGAAAACAGGTGAATGACCTTATAATTTGTGATTGGGAAAAGACTTTCTTATGATGGTTCAAAATCCAAAACCAAGAAAAGATAATTTAACTACCGAAGGAAAAAAAACCTTTTTCGTAGATAAAATCACCATAAACAAAATCAAAAGATGAATTATATACTTGGAAAATATTTGCAATGTGTATCACAAATAAAGGGCTAATATCCCTAGTATGTAAATAACTAGAGGAAAATCAAGGGGGAAAGTTCACACAGACAGACAGCAAGTGAGAGAGAGAAGACATACAAAGAGTCCTTAACTATAGAAAAAGATCATCAAAATAAGAGAAATGCCACTTAAAACTACACTGATATTTTGAAACTATAAGACAGGAAAAATATCAAAATCTTCATAAAGCATTCTGTTGACAAGAATATGGAGAAATAGGCACTGCAAGTCAATGCTAGTGGGCATGCAAAGTGGTTAAAATCCCACAGAAGGGATTTGGCAATGTTAACACAGCTCTCCAATAATCCTACTTACATGAATTTACTTTGAAGATCCAGCTCTAAAAACATGAAACAAAATAGACATGTGGTTATTCACTGTAGTAGTATTTATAATAACAAAATATTGGAAGCAACCTATATGCACATATGCAGAGCAGATTGGTAGAATAATTCATTGTGTATAAATAATCTATACAATGGAATAATATGCAGCTATAAAATTCATAAATTCTTCATGAATTGATGTGATGTCCAAGATATTCTTAAATAAAAATCATAGATAATATTTTATATTTTTGTAAAACAAAAGGTGAAATAATATAGTCTTATTTTTTCAAAGGAAACATAAGAAAGATAAATCAGAAGCCAGTGAATTTGTTTATCTGCAGGGAGTGAGACGAAACAAGGAGGAAATCCTAAGAAAAAGACATAAACTTCTCTAAATGTACTGTTTGTATAGTTTTGATTTTTGGACAACGTAAATATTTTACTATACAAAAAAAAATCATCAAACATGGAGAAGAAGACCCTAAAATTGAATATAAACAGAACAAAATACAGAAGGAAAATATCAATCCAACTAACTTTTGAGCATGATATTTGGACAGCTCATCCTCAGTGAAACATACTCTAAGAACTGCAAAGAAAATTTAAACATTAACCAACAGTATTGTTTTAGTATATGGGTCTAGCAATTGCAATAGATATTGCAATGGGTACAGCAATTCCTAAACTATTCTGTATGTATTATGGTAGGGAGCAAATGAATGTATGTATTCATGTTGTTGAGAACCAGGAGGTTGAGAAACTGTTGGTGAGAATCACAGTGGAAGAATAAGATACTAATAAAGAGTGGGGAAAGGAGAGGAAGAATCCTGTAGTATTGGACTGGATTTAGAGCTGTGAGCACAGGATTTTTTTAAGCATTCATTTTTCTGCAACCCTACTGAGATATAACTGAACTACACTAAGCCACACATATTTAAAGTGTACGGTTTGTTCACTCTTGACAAATGTACATGCAAATAAAACCATCCCCAAAATAAATATAACAAACATTTCCATCACTCCCAAAAGCTTCTTTGTGCTCTTCAACATCCATGCCTCCACACCCATCTCCACAAATCCACTTATCTCTCTTTTGTCATTATAGATTAGTGTGGATTTTCTGGGATTTTATATAAACAGGAATGTATAGTATGTGCTTTTGGTGGCGGGGGGGTGGGGGGGGGCGGGCGGGGGGCTGGCTTCTTTCATTAATTACAATTAACCCATATTGTGTATCAAAGCTTATTCCTTCTTATTGTTTTTATTCATAAGACTAGAATGGCTCCGTTAGTAGGTTCATATAAATTTATAATTATGCCTTCCTGATGAATTGTCCCTTTTATCATGATGAAGTCGTCCTCTTTATCTCTAATGATACTCTGTATTTTGAGGCCTATTTTATCTGATTTTAAAATAACCATTCTAGCCTTCTCACACTTATTATTTGCATGGTACCTATTTACTTTAAACCTATCTGTGTCTTTGTATTTAAAGTGTGTCACTTAAAGGCAGCATAGAGTAGGGACTTTTTTTGCTCACTTTGCCAATCACTGCCTTTTAATTGAAGGGCTTAGACCATGAGCATTAAATATAATTATTGATATTGCTAGATTTAGTTCTACCATTGTACTATTTGTTTTCTATTTTGCCCTCTATTTCTGAATCTTTATCTCACTTTCCCAGTCTTCTTTGAGATTATTTAAATAATTTTTAGTATTCTATTTTAATTTGTTATTGGCATTTTGGTTAAATCTCTGTATTATTTTGTAATGTTTTCTCTAGAGATTACAATATATATACTTACATACTTTCATGTTCAAGTAAAATGTAGAAGCTTTGCAATCATATAAATTTTCCTATTCACTTCAACTGACCTTTACATTAACACTGTCATTTGTATTATATCTTCATACACTGAATATTCCATGAAACAATGTTATCTTTACTTTCAATAGTAATGTGTTTAAAAGAACATAAAAGGGAAAAACAAAGGTCTCTTATATTTGCCTAGGTTTTTACTATTTCTGTTTCCCTTCCTTCATTCCTCAAAATTCAGCTTTCCTATCTTACCATTTTCCTTCAGCCCAATGAATTTCCTTTAACAATTCTTACAGAACAGGTATTCTAGTGACAAATTCTCTAGTTTTCCTTTATCAAAATAGCTTAATTTTCACTTCATACCTGAAGGACATATTTTGCTGGATATAGAATTCTGGATTGACAGTTATTTTCTTTTAGAACTTTAAAGCTGATGTTCCACTGGCTTCTGACCTTCAAAGTTTCTAATGAGAAATCTCCAGTCATTAGAACTTTTGTTTTCCTTTCCTGAAAGTGTATCTTTTTTCATCTAGCTGCTATCAAAGGATTTTCTTTGTTTTAATTTTGAGCATTTTGATTATGCTGAGTCTAGGTGTGGTTTTCATTGCATTTCGACTGTTTTGGATTCATTAAGCTTCTTGAGTCTTGAATCTGCCAACATGGAATAAAACAGGAATTCAATAAGATGTTAGCAAAAGTATGGAGCAGATACAATGAGTTTTCAGAAGAGGAGTAGTCAGTCCTACCAAGTTGGTGAAGGGAAGATGTCAGGAATGGACTTGACTAGGTATACAAAGTGTAGAAGAGGCAGTCTAGGTACACCAGATAGTTTGAGCAAACTCATGAGATGTGACACATGCAGAACCCAGCTCTTCATTCTCCAATTCTCTTTCACTTCAGTTCACCTTTTTTTTTTAACCAGTTCGTTTTGTTTTGTGAAGTTCTTAATGACATCTTCAGAAGGGACTTATTTTCTCACTTACACTTGTCTTTTTAAAGGCAAGAACAGCATTTCTTTCCCTGTATCTTTGAAAATGTCTAACACAGAACTTTACAAATTAAACAAATTAAAAAAAAAACCCTGCTCTTTAGGCAGCATGTAAAGGGCTGATTCTAGTTCATCACTTTATAAAGAAATTGTGGCAGAACAAAGAAACTCAGTTTTCACTATCAAAAAAGCACAGATATGCCTCTTTAGACAGTAACAAGTTAATTGATTGAAGCAGTTTGAAACTCTTAGAAGCAGAATATGTAAAAAAAACTTCATTCCATCACCCAAACTTATACTTATTAAAACTAACACTCCAGACCTTAGATGTTCATCCAGCATAAATTACTACATTTAAGGGGCTAAAATTAAGTACTTTGTTGGTTTCTCTATATAATTTATATATCATTACTTTAAAATTCATGTTGCAATAATTCCTATTAAAATTAGTTAATGAAAATGAAATGATATTGCCTCCAAGCTTTCAAGAGCCTAGGGTCAGAGTCACTAATTTTTTTCTCCTTTAAAATTATAATTGTCAATTTAAAAATATATATATGTAGAACTTAATCATTTATTTTAACAAGGAAAGCATGAAACTAAAATGAGTTAGTATTTACAATTTCATGGGGATTGTATCAAACCCACAATAGATGCTTTATAATATTCAGGGACAAAAAAGGAAAAGAAAAGAAAAAAGCAGAGAAAAATCAGCCAGAACAGAGAAGAGAAGGAAAGCAAAAAATATCAAAAGTAAAACAGAGAAAATGATATGGTTTAATTTTGTTGGTTCATCATCTTCCAATTTTATTTAACTGTGGAGCCCAATAAATGGCCCAAGCACCATTAATGCTCCCAGGGACACAGTCCATGAAACCTTAGTTATAGCCATCTTCAAACTCCAACCAGGAGTAGAATGTGTGTGTCATTTGTGCAAAGAACCTGGAGTCCAAAGGCAACTCTTCACTGGAACACTTGTTGAGAGCACTTCAGTATCCAACAATTCCTAAGCATAAAGAAGTGGCCCTGGGTGACCACAATTCAGCCATGGCACTCTCTCCCACAGTCTGCCTCTTTGGAGAAGTCTAGCCAAAGAGCTGAAGCTGGTCTGCAGTCTACGGTGTAGGTGTGAAGTGTTTTGTGAAATACAGTATGCACTCATGAGAGGTTTCTCCTGTTCATTCAGATTCTGAGCACCCATGCATCTCCACACAAAGTTGGGAGAATACACTCCAAGTGTGCCCGCTTGTCGGAAGGCCAGCACCCTCGATGTGCTCTTGCGGAAACAGCACAATAGAATCTAAGGGAGATTCCCAGATCATAAGACATGCTCACCAATCCCAAAAGCAGATATTCCAAGCTCCTGCAGTAGACTTTACTATTCCTTCTTTATTCCACCTTCTATGTTCCCCTCCCCCAGACTCCTGTTTTCTGGCTGTCTCCTCTGCCTATTTACCTCTCCATTCTCATTTTTATCTCCTCCCTCTCATTCGAGTTCCTACTGGTTAACAGGGTCGTTCTGGTCAAATGGAGATCTGCCAGGACTTCCCTGGACCCTCTCTCCTATTCCATATAAATCCGCCCACCTACCACACTCCCACCATCCCTACCCCAACCCATCCCAGGCACAGTAACAGTAGGAGACTGCCCTAAATTCTTCAAACAGGGTGGAGGGCGGGTGTCTGTTGTCCATGCGGCTATCCATCTCTGAGGTGGGGGGAGACTAGCTGTTTCTGAAGCAGAGTCTCCTCAGAAGCCTCTCTCCACCCCCATCCCTCTGCAGAGAGAAGATCTGGCTGGTGTGACATTTCCTGACAGCTCTGACAGGTCTCAAAGAGACAATTAATGCCTCACAGCTGCCTCAACCAGAGAAGGTGCTGGGAGAGGAGGAAGAGGCAAGGAGGGAAGTGTGTAAATTTGCCAAAGTTTTAAGGCGATAGTAAAGAGCAGAGAGGGAACTGAGTCAAAAATCTCATAGAACAAATTCCTCTTGGAATCCCCTCAAGATCCAAAGAGTGGACTCTTAAGGCAGACTTATGGAATGAACACAGAACGAGCAAAGATGTAGGTTTCTCCTCAATTCTCAGAGCTTCGGGAAAGAAGGAAGCTTGTAGCAGAGCTTCCACCCCTGGCCTGGGATGCTGGCATGCTGGATCTGGAGCACTGCCTGCCCTAAGGACAGGATGGGGACGTTACAGGGCTTCAGGTGCCCAGCTGCCCAAGCCAGGGAGAGAGAAGGCAGCTCCTGAGAATGTGGTTCCTGATAAAAAGGCAGACAGACAGACAGATGGACAGGACTCCTTCCTTCCCAGACAGTCCCACGTCTGCCTGGGCAGACAGATGGGCCTTCCCTCTGGGCTTTACGGATTAATGCATCCTTCTTATCAATTATGGAGACAAGAAAGTGTAATTTTCTCCCCATGTTTATACTGTTCAGGATTAATCTGCCTGTAAATGGATAATCTGTCAGCTTTCTGAGAGATGAAGTAGGTAGGGGGTGGGGCAGGAAATGGGGAAGAGATTAACCAGTAGGTAATGCCATCTGCTTTATTAGGTTGTTTTATAAACCTGACATTCAATTTGTTCTAGAGGACTTGGTGACAGATTATTCTGTAAATTCCCAAATAATTACGATAACCAGAGAAAGGGGAAAAAAAATGGAGAGGAAGGTGGGTTTGGAGGGAAGGGGGCTGCCAACACAGCTCTGAGGAATGGTCCCAGGGTACAGCCTCCATCCTCAAGCCCCAGCCAGAGCCGCTGGAGAAAGGCTAGGCCCTGGGGGAGGCAGGTGTTGACAGCAAGGGCTTATCAGCTGGTAGGCCCCTGAGAAATCCCGTTTGGACTCTGCCTGGTATGGGAGCTCCTTGCCCACCGCCCAGGCAGCCCACTCCACCATCAGGCTGTTTCGGCGAGTCCTCTGATAAAGGCAGAGCCCGCCTTCCCCTCGCAGAACCTTCCCAAAGGGGTAACGCAGCTGAGTTTTCAGAGGCTGTCAAGGGGAGCCCCTCGGGCAAAGCACAGTCTTCATTATGCGCTCTGAGAGCTCGTTTTTCAGCGGAATGCTCTTCAATTACCCTGTGCACGTTTATCTTTTCAATTTCCAAATGCTGCCAAACGTGGCTTCTGTAGTCTTACTGGATGCTTGTGCTGGGGTGGGAGTGGGTAGGAGAAAGAAGGCCACACAGAGCGTGCCCCTCCTTGTGTCCTGGGGGCCAGGTGTGCGGTGCTGGGACCTCATGTGGGGAGGCGGGAGAGCCCGACTTGGAAACCTTGCTGCCTGCTCCTGCTGGAGATCTCTGTGCCTTCTGAGGACAGTTCTTTGTTACCTCAGTTGGTTACCAAGATAAAGAGGCTCAGGGAAGGAACTCATCTCTCAAGGGCTTCCCACAAAGAAAACGGCCTTGCCATGGCCACAGGGGAGTAGAACATATACCCCCTTATATTCCAGAGGGCACGCTTGACCTTCAGCCCGTGTGTAAGCACTACATACACCAAGAATACTATTCTTCTCTCAGAATCCTATGCATAATTAATTTTCCTCCTATAGTTAGACATGGAGCTAGGGTTTGGACTATGTTGTGGGCTGCTACTCTGTTGCCTGTCCAAAACTGATCTCCCCACTTTTTCAGGGCAAAGAACCCTCTCTTCTGTGGGGAATCCATTCCAGAGGTTTTGGAAGGGACTGTCGCTGCCCTTCATCATGGATGGACACAAGACCCCAGCCTTGCCATTCAGAATACATCATGCCCTCAGCCACAGTTATGGATTGGGGGTGGCCATGTGACCCAAACCCAACCAATCAGGTCCTTCCATAGGACTTTGCGGCTGAAGTGCGAAACTTCTTCCTGAAGTTGCTACTTGGTGGGATGGCAGCTTTAGGGTACTAGTGGCCACCAGTCTCACCATGAGGAGAGTACCTGCCCATGATATGGAGAGACAAAGTCCTGATGACGCTGCAGAAGTCCTGAGCCCTGCCATACCTGAAGCCATGCTCTCTGGACTTTACATGTATATGAGCCAAAATATTCCCTTTTTGCTTGATAGAATGTGTTGTCTTACAGTTATAAAGGCCTCATTAATATAGATACTTCCTCACCATCTTCAAACTTTATTTCACAAATTCAAGGTGTTTGTCGAGGGATTGGGAGCTGGGAAGTCTCCTGCGTCGCTCCAGGAGTCCGGTTGTACAAGTCTTTGGGACCTTTCCAGTTTCCAAATGCTCCTTTTGTGGCAAAGCCCCCACTTCCCTAGTATTATTCCTGTGCATGCTGACACATTTTCTCCTTACTCACAAAGTTTCTCCTACCCTTTTCCTAATGACCTTTGTCTCCATCAACAATCACAAACTCCCTGGGAACAGGGAAGACAACCCCTTCTAGGTCTTCTCTGTCCCTATCAGTTTCTGGTCCAAGGTTCTCAAGTGTCTGCTATGGAGTCTGCTGGTTTGAGGGGTCTGTGTGTGTGTGTGTACGACTGTGTTCTTGGAGATATCTGAGAATGAGGTGGGGAGGAGTTCCAAGAAAACATATGTGCCACAGAGTAGAGAAAGAATAAAGATCTGAGCACAAACTCCTCGAGTTTGTAGTCTGAGTTTCTATTCAGGGGCTCTATGTTACCATTTATTCAGACCCCATCTTCTATCAAAAGAGGACCAAGGGAACTTACAACTATAACTATGGTTGTTAACATACAGATGAGGATGACATAAATGTAGAGCTTAGTTCCTTAACTGTGTGCCTGGCCCTGGCACCAGGTCCACTCAGGGATCCCAAGAGCAGGCCCCTATCATCAACTGTAGTCCTTGCCAACAACTGGCCTTCCCAGACTCTCTGGCTGAACTGCCTAATGAAAAGCTTTCCCAGCCGAAGCCCATCTGTAAAGCCGGGAAGAGGTGACTGCTTTTCAAATGCAGACACCAGTGCAAGGCTACATGGATCATGAAGAATAAGGGGAACATGATACGACTGAAGGGACAAAATAAAGTCGCAATAACTAGACATAAAGAAATGGACATCTGCGAACTGCCTGACAAAGACTCCAAAATAATTATCTTTAAAAATGAAAGAGCAAGCCACAGGCTGGGAGAAATATTTATACAAGAAATACTCGCACAAGACTCATACTCAGAATATATAAAGAACTCTTACAACTCAATAATGAGAACACAAACAACCCAAATTTTACTCATTATTTTTTTATTAAGATACATACAATAAAATGCATAAATCTTCACATTCAGCTCGATGAATTTTGACATGTGTATGTACTCATGTAACCATCACCCAGATCAAGATATCAAACATTCTCCCTAATTATTTTCCCTTTCACCTATTTCACCCATCCCTCCACCCACCTCTCCTAGGACAATCACCAGTCTGTCCTCTGTGTCTGTGAGCCTATTTTATTTTGTTTGTTTGTTCATTTGTTTTTGTAGATTCCACAGATAAGTGAAATCATATGGTATTTCACTTAGTGTCATACCTGTCTGACTTATCTCACTTAGCATGGTACCCGCTAGGTCCATGGTGTGAGAAACGGGGTCAAGGGCTTCCAGGGTGGAGATGGGAGACTGAGTAGTAAGGGACCCAAGAGAACTTTCTATGGGGATGAAAGTGGTCATTTCTTAATTGGAGTAGCAGTTATGTGACCAGGTATATTTGTCAAGTCTCATCAGACTGTGTGGTTCAAATGTGTGAATATTACGGCATATAAAATATTCCTCAATGTATAAAATATTCATCAATCAAAACAAGTATGAGGAGGAAAGTGACAAAAATCTCTGAGCCTGTGTTGGCCATGCCCTGCTCTTGCTTCTTCAAACAGCACACTCAGGTCTTACAGAGGAGGCCTTTCTGTCCAAGGTCTAGCTTTGGACAGCCCAGCCCAGGACCCACAAAGCAGGTGACAGACAGGCCAGGCATTACTTGGGTCACAGCTGTTTCCCGGAGGTAGTAGACATGAGCAGGATCTGCACCAAACTCCAAGCTCTCCTCCCCCAAGTACCCGGGCAATTCATTCAACTTCTCTGTGCCTCAGTTTCCTCATCTGTGAATGGGAACAACTCCTAAATTGTTTTGAAGATGTAATTACTTAACCTTAAGCATTAGAATGGAGTTCAGCGGAGAGCAAAGTGTACAGTCAGTGCTGGCAATGGTAAGGGTGGTGGTCTAAGGCCACTGGGGGCATGAGCTCAAGTGGGAAGAAGGCTGAGGCTCCCAGGAGGCGCAGAGGAGCAAGTGAACTCCATCTGACCTGAGTATCTCTCACTGCCTCTGCCAAAGGTCATGTGCATCCGGAATGTCTTCATTTCCTAGGCTGTCGTATGTAACAAAGCACCACGGATGGGGGCTTAAAACAACAGAAGTTTATTCTCTTACAGTTCTGGAGCTGGAAGTCCAAAATCAAGGTGTTACAGGGTCCTGCTCCCTCCAATATCTCTAAGGAAGGCTCCTTCCTTGTCTCTTCCAGCTTGTGGGAGCCCCATGCCTTCCTTGGCTTGTGGCAGCATAATTCCAGTAGCTCATCCTCCCTCTGTGCCTCTGTCTGTGTCCAAATTCTCCTCTTCATATAACGACAACTAATCACATTGGAGTGGCCCACCCTACTCCAGCACAGCATCGCCTAAACCTGTTTACACTGCAGGGACCCTATTTCCAGATAAGGTCACATTCACAAGGGCCTAGAGTCAGGAGTCGAGCATATATTTTGGGGGACACAGAGCAACCCATAACCCTGGGTCTCACCCTGCACTAACTGTCTCTATGAGGATGTTCAGTGCACACACAGATGCAGGTCTGTGCACAGCCCATGTGGATCTGTACATGTGTGTCCATTCCTATGTGCTCTGGGTGGGTCATGTATTGGCTGCCATGTGTGATTGGGTTTATATCAAACATGGGAGTTTCTGTGTTCAGTAACGGTCTGGTTTTCTCCCCGTCCTGTTCTGAGATTCCTCACCTGCCTACAGGCCCCTGTGCTCATACACCAAAGGACAGATTTTCAATGACTTTCCACTAGTAAATGAGTAATTTCCTGACTGACAATTTTCTTCCTCTAATTAGACACTTACCTCCTCCATCGGCTTATTCAGGAGGAAAGACAAAAGGCCCAGGACTCAGGCTGACTCAGTGAGTGTGTCCCCCTGACTCACACACACACACTCACACTTTCACAAGAAGCAGTCAGGGTGTGAATCTCAGAGTGTGTTAAGGATTCTGGGGGTCTTCTTGACGGAGATAAACATCTGCAAAGCTCCTCAGAGGACCTCATACCACCAGGCTCTTCTACTAGAGAATTGTGCATATATTTAAAGGTGCAAACATAAACATAGGCATCTCAAAATACTCATTTAAGGTAAAAATCTCAATCATAATTCATCCCCAAAAAACTAGGGCTGATGCTTTCTCCACCAGCAAGTGGGGACAGGGGTTGAGGTGAGGGAGTAAATAATACAGTTTCTCCTGTCTGTTTTCCTCCTGCTCCCCTCCGAGAAAGGAAGGTTCACAGACTGAGTTTGAAGATGGGTCCAGGACAGGTAGAGCCATCATTCTGCCTGGCCTAGAGGTAACTGGACAGGGAACTTAAGCAATAGATTCAAATCTACCTATTTTCAGGGAAATACAGTTTAAGAACACAGAAAGAATGCTCAAACCATATTTCAACCTCCTCATTTTATGGAAGGGAAGATTGAGCCCTAGGAAGTAATTCAGCATTGCCTGAATTACGCAGGGATCCAGTGTCTCCTTCCCCCAGTGTGGGATCCTTTCTCCCACTTCTTGCCTCACCTGCTCTATCTCTTTAGGTTCTGGGGGTGAAGGTGGCAGAGAGGGAGCCTGAAGGAATGAGTCACCATCCCAGGGAAGATACTGAAGAGAGCCATAGGCCAGCGTCTTGTAAGGCCCAGAAATCCTCTCTTTAGCTGAAGTTTCCTGCCCAGTGCACACTTCCCTCCCAGAAAGCCTATGCTGTCCACCCCTCCTGCAGCCACCTCTGCTGATCTATTTAACCCAGAGACACTACTGCTCCTGTGCCTGGATCCTGCAGGCGCTGGCAGCTTTTTGTTTTATTATTCACTGCAAGGCAAGTGCTGGGTTGTCTCTCCTTATTACAGGCTGTGGCTGGATGGCCCACCACCTCCCCAAGGCCACTGAATGATGTCCATCAGTAAGTCAGTAGCAACCACTAGATTACAGGTGCCTTTGGGGAAGGGATTTGCACCATCTCAGAATGAGAACTTTCTTTAAGCCTCCAGTTTGGAAGAAATTGAAAGAGGAAAAGAATGAGCATAAAAACTGTAGACTCACAGGTAAAAATGCTAAGAGGCATGTGGCATCTGCCCAGTCGAGTGGCAAGCTTTTGAAGGCAGGTCCTGGTCTTCTTATATGTGTGTGTTCCCCATAGCGCCCAACACACAGTGAGGCAACCACTAATATTTAATGAGGGAAAACATTAGTGAGCGTCTTCCAAGCCTCAAACCCGTTCCCTCCAAAGGTAGAGCAGAGCACCGAGCTTCATGGCAGTTCAAATACATATCATCATGGGCAAAGTTTGTTTATCTGATACTTGGTCTTCCCCCATACACACCAGAGGATATAACCTCTATGCCAGCACATAGTTCATATCATGACTGTATCCCCAGACCTAGCATGCTGCGTGGCACACAGTAGGTCCTCAATGAATGTGTGCAATAAATCCATGAATAAGCTGGGTGTCAGGAGACCTGGGATCTACTTCCAGCTCAGCCACCAGCACATACGGAGTGACCGACATAGTCACTTCCCCTCCCTTGGTCTCATTTGGCCCCTTGAGTCATGAGGACTTTGTGCCAGGAGGTATCCAATGAGGTCACCCAGTCTAGACATTTCCTGAAGAACATGGAACATCAGTGTCACTATACAGAATCCATGTCGTGGGCCCTCCAGGCCATGTTCTATCCCTGGTATCTTCCTCCACAGGACATCTTTATGGTAACCTCCATCACGAAGTGCTCTGATAAGCTGTGCAGAAGAGGTATGATGGGGTTTTACAGTAATCCCCAGTATCAGCAGCCAGTGCAAACATTCAGAGGCTAGAGAAAGGAAATATCCTCAAATGGAATGCATGACTTCTGCAAAGTGGCGAGACCTAGGTCAGCTCCTGTCTTCCTTCTTGATGTTGTTCTCCTCCCACTAAAACTCCAGGCACTAAAAGCTCCCATCAGTGGGATCGGTGGGATGGAGTCCAGGGCTGGAAGAGCATGGAAAAGATGGGCAGCCCTAAAGAAGCCCTAGAGATACAGGTGGAACTGAGCAGAGGCCCAGGCCAGTGACGATTTTCATGACTAATCGTTAGATCTCAGAGGAGAGGAAAACACATTCCAAAATGACCACTTGAGACAAGAACAGGGTGGGACCACTGAAGATCAAGAACAACTCAGAATCAGGAATTAGGGGAGGACTCGGCACACCCAGCTAGTGAGGGTGTATTTAAAGAGACCTGTTTGCAGTGTGGTCTCCTAAGGGCACTAGAGCCCGTAATTCTCATTCCGCTGGAGGGGTTCGCTCTCCTCCGCTAACCCTTCTGTTCTTGGAATGCCCTTCAGACAGTTATGACTGAGTGGGTCCCCAGCGACCCCTCCACCCTCACCCCCACCTGGCAGAAAGCTTGCCTCTCTGGAAGCTTGCCACATGATGTCTTTGTGGGGTGGGCAAAGAGGGGCTGTGTGCCCCTGTTTACAGACCGCTGAGTGCAATCTGGGGGCTGGGCAGGTCTAGTTCTTCCAAGTCTTGACTCCCAGCTTCTCTTCCCCCTCCCCCGAGCAGCAGGGCTGTTTCGCCGACAGGGCCTTGCTCAAGGTCGGGCAGCAGCCAAGGCCAGGAGGCGCGGCCGGTGGTTCCCAGCACGGCTATCACCTGACATTGACTTCATAGGCTGTTGACTCCCAAACAATACAACAAGCCTATTTGCGGGGTACCTTCCGTCTAGTTTTCCAGTAATCCATTCCCACCAAACAAACACGGAGGGTTCCCCTGGCCCTGTGCGGACCTGGAAAAACACAGCGCCTGGCAGAGTTCCCAGGGCTGGGCTTTGCCAGTTCCCTCCGGCGAGCGCCGGCCGCGACAGAGTGGAAGCGGCCTGCCATGACACCCAACTTCCACCAGAGGGCAGCAGTGGGCCGCAGAGCCGGGGACTGTGCCCGTCTTCCCAGCGGCCGCTCGGCCCGCGCCTGCGCAGTCCTGAGGCCATCCCTGGCCAGGCGCCTGGCCCGCGCTTCCGGTAGCGGGGGTAGCGGGGGCTGCTGTGGGCCTCCAGCCCCGAACTGTGGTTCTGTGGTCCCGGGAGGGAACAATAGGCGGATTTCTGCTGTCCGGGCCGGACAGCCTCTGAGGCCCAAGAAACAAGATAAGAGGCAGCGAGCTGCGGCAGTGGCCGAGGCTTAGGAAGAACTCCCGGGGTGGCAGGAGGCAGCCCAACGGAGGGCCTCGAGCCCGGAGCAGATCCTCGGCCCACCGGTCGGCTTCCCGCTTTCCGACCGCCCCCAATGCCCCTCCTCCGGTCCATGGGCCCTGCTTTGAGCAAGGTCACCTCGATCTCTCATCGCCCCGACCTGGAGGCCCGGGGAGCGGGGGCAGGCCGCTGGGAACGTGCAGTGGACAGAGCGCCGCAGTGGACAGGCTGCGGCCACGTGTCCTTACTCTGCCTAGAGTTTCAAGGTCAGAGCAAGAAACAATGTCAGAAATCAGTCAGGCACCCAGGAGAAAACGGGAAGTACATTGGCCAAGGTCCCCGAGTTTGCCAGTGAGGAGCAAATCAAGCCATGGCAGCCCCCTACTTAGGACCACGTGAAGGCTACCCTAGGTCTTGGGAGGAAGTCAGAGCTCCTTAAAACGGCCTGAGGGCCCTCCAGCATCATCTGCGCCTGCCTACTCTCCAAGGTACGGTTACCCCCACCTCCACCCTAGCTCTACTCTTTCTAGGCCTTCCCTGTGCCCCGCACATGGAACCCTGTCCAGCATCGTGTTCCAGATAGCCCACGCAGGCCCTACCTGTTTGTCCACCCTTCTTCCCCCAGATTATGAAAGCCCACGTGAGGTCCTGGTTAATATTAAGTATTATATCTAAACATCTAAACCAATTCCAGGATGAATGAATGAATGGCTTAGAGCTAGACCATCTAGGCCCCAATTTCAGGGCCTGTGTACTTTTCACCATATTGTCCACTAGTCCTATTCTTGTAACTAAAGAAGGCAGATGCATGGCATAGAAGAGCTTGTGCTATATGGCACTGGTGGGAAAACCAAGTCTCAGAATGAAAGCCAATTCTTGGAAAAATACTGTTCTTGTTTCTGCAGCAGACTTAGTTCCACCATGCTTTTGGAACACGATGTCCCTGTTTTCTGAATTCCGAATGGTATTTTCTAACAAGTTATTCCTGTTATTTTACTCAGAGAAATAACCTCACAAAACAGACATTTCAAACCATGTTCCTAGAGTTTTGACAAATGCTTGAGGAGCTCCGTGCCCTCCTTTCAATCAGAGCAGCACCGTTTTACTTTTTATTTAGGGATTTCTTGTGGAAAAAGAAAGGATTCAATGTTTCTCTAATGCTCTAAGAATGTTTTGAAGTCGACAACACCAGAGAAGAGCAGAGCAGAGCCGCTGAAGAGCTGTGACCAATTGTTAACAGCTAATCATCTCAAAGAGCTATAGTCTACATTCCCAGTGAAGCGTGCACATATTACAACTTGCCAACCTACTGAGCCTTTCTCCCTTCCTTTTAGGTGAAGTCTGGTTTTCTGTTACCCATTGTTTGTTTTTCCCTGATAGCAGGGAGTCTTGATGCTTAATGACTCTAGTAAGGAACTGAGAGGTATTTTTTCAGAATTTGTTTCATTTATAGAAAAAGTAGCCATGTTACTTCTTAATTGAAGAAGAGGATAGAGTTGAACATTTTATATATGTCTTTAATTTTTTTTTTTACTGAGGCTCTAAATATTTTTTTAAGTGCCCCCCCACCCAAAATATCCATGTCTTAATCCTTGGGACCTGTGAATGTTACCTTAGGTGGCAAGAGGAACTTTACAGATGTGATTATGTTAAGTCTTTAAGATAAGGAGATTATCCTGGGTTATCCATGCGGACCCCATGCATTCAGAAGGGTCCTTGTAAGTGGGAGGTAAGAGGGTCAGAATCAGAGGAGGTGTGTCAGTGGAAGCAGAGGTTGGAGCTATGCAATGTGAAAAAGATTCAGCTGAACACTGATGGCTTTGAAGATGGAAGAATTAGCCATAGGCAAGGAATACAGGTGTCCTCTAAAAGGTAGGAAAAGGCAAAGAAACATTCTCCCCTGGAACCTATGGAAGGAACACAATCCTGCTGACTCCTTAATGTTAGCTCAGGGATGCACATTTTGGACTTCTGACCTGAAGAACTATAAGATAATAATTCTGTGTTAAGCCACTAGGTTTGTAGTAATTTGTTACAGCAGGAAAAGGAAACTACTAAACCACCCTTCCCAAGAAAAAAAATCCTCTGTAGACCCACATCAGTGGAAAGAAGGGGATTGATTTAGAGAGTAGGGAATTGGGCTGGCGTTCTTATGAAGAGGAGTTCCTGCAGTAGAAGCAAGAATGTTAGAGGCAATCCAGATATACTTGTTATCCCCAAAGGGGGATAAGTCGGCACCATGGACACAGATCTATGTAGTGCTGCATGCACTCTTATATTTTAAGTATCTGTACGGCCATTTTTATTTCTCCTGCTAGCAGGAAGGAATCTGCTATAACGTTCCTCTTTACATTCCTGTCTTTTCTAGCACCTTGTATGAATGACAGCACCTTGCATTTGTGAGGCTTCTTACACTTGCTCAAGCCCTGGTGTAGCCAGTAATCCATGCAGACTGAGCCTTACCGCAACACCTGTGGGGTCAGGCAAGACCAGTAGTATCATTATTAATGTATTTCATGTTCTAAAAGAGTAGCACCGAAATTTCTCTGGCACTCAGGCACCTCTTCCCAGTATCCCACCCATTTTATCTGCAAAGTGAATTCTAGACTATGGATAAGAAAGTTGAGGTACTGCCAGCCTCCCAGGGGTCCCAGACTGGGCTCCTGGAGGTCCAGAGTTACTGTGTGGACCTCCTGGGGCTTCTTCTTGCCTCTGAACCGAAGAGAAAATCCTTTTGCCCAAGTGGCAGTGGAGGGAAAATGCCACATCGTGCATCCCAAGAACACTTGAGTTACGAGGTTGCGAAGAAAGAAGGTCACCCTCTGGTTCCCAGTGAGGAAAGTAGGCCAGGCTGACTGTCGGGGTCCCCAGTCTGAGCCTTGTCCTAAGGAAGTTTTCCTGTCGAGGTAGGAAGGAGGAATGGCTATGCTTCTGGGCTGGACTTGAGGACCTGGCCTGAGGATGGGTCAGAAGAGAATGGTATCCATCACTGTTTTTCATGTAAAAAATTATTTGTAATGCATTGGCATTCTCACAGAGGCAGCACCGTCTCCGAGTTAGGGACAGTTTCAGCCACAGGTCTCCCATACCAGTGGTGTGATCCTGGCAGGTAACTTTGCCTGGATCCCACTTCATCTGCGCAGGGTCACACCTACCCTGCAAATCGTTGGGAAGATGAAAAGTAATATATGGAAGCACTCAAATGACAGCTATATTATTTCTAGTCCAGGAACCAGAGAGGAGGAATCTTCAAGGTTGGACAGCTGGGAAACGGTGGAACCAGACCCTGTCCTCAACCCGTCTTCAGTTTCCCATCCAAAGGCCCTTTATCCCCCAACACCACCTGTGGCCAGGCGCGGGCCCTCCAAGGCAAAGCTTCCCCGCCCGGCTCACACAGAGAAAGGGCAGAGGGGACTGCTTGTATGCGCGGCCCCCGCCCAGATCCCGCTGGAAGCTGCGCGCCGCACAGCTGCACACATCTGGAACCCCGCCCGCTGGAGCGCTGAAGGGCGCGCCGCGACCCGAAACCTCTGCGCCAGGAGACGCCAGGGCGGCCGCTTGCTTCTCTCCCTCCTGCCGCTGCCCCGATGCCCCGGCGCGGAGTGGCACCGAGCCCGCGGTCAGGGTGGACCCCTGGGCGGCGCCAGGCACAGTCCCGCTGGGGCAGCCCCGCGGGCCTCCACGGCTGGTGCGCGCTTTCCAGCCAAGGCGGCTCGGAACAGCGGGAAGGAGCGGGGAGCGCTGGGAGCCTAGCGCGCACCCAGTCTGCAAACCCCAAACAAGCCTTCGCTCTGCAAGCGTGGACCATCGGCGCGAGCGCCGGGCGGAAGGACCTGTTGCGGGCCAGAAAGGCCCCGCGAAGACCACCGGGGAGTCCGGGAGGCTTCGGGCTAGGGGCCCAGAGCGGCGGCGCTCGGTCGGTCCTGGCCCGCGGCCTGCAGGGTTCAGACGGGGCCAAGGCAGCCCCAGCCCAAACGGGCCGCGCGCCAGGGGCTGCAGCCAAGGCTGACGCGCGGTGCTGGATAATGTTTGGACGAGCCGGCGCAGCCCCCAGGGTTCCGTGAAGACGCTGGAGGGCAGGCGAGGCTAGCCTCGGTGACTTTGCCAGGGGGTCTGCGCCGCGTCCTCCATCCCAAGCGAAGGCTCACGTCCTCTGGGCCCCGCCACCGCCACGCCACGCCACGCCTCTTGACAACAGAAACAAGGGCTTCCTCCTTCCACTCATCACCTCGGGGTTCCACAGCCGTATGTGTGCCCTGAGTAGACGGTGGAATTCAAGGAAATGCAGTCATATTCTTTACAAAAGAAATGCACGCTAGCACACCGTGCTCCCGGCTTGGGCAGAGCTGAGCCCAGGCGCTGAGCAGGCGCTGTACGCTGAGCTTCTAGAAAGTGGGCACCGCTTTAGGAGGATGACAGGCACAGGGAAACGTGCGGGAAGGAGCGGGGAGGGAGCGCCCTGAGGGAGAGACTCACCTGGGCTGAGGCTCTGAAGGGGCCTTTACACAGCGCTGACTTCCTCTCCTTGATGTGATTAAGACTGTAAATTATAGAAAGCTTTGCATGTGACTGGGCACTTTCGGCCGCATCTTTCCTTTATCCTTACAACAACCCTATGAAGCAGACAGGGCTGGCACCGATTCGTTTTACAGGTGGAAATCACACAGGTGGGAAGGGCCTGCGCTTCTGTGTTCATCTGCCTAGCTAGGCTCTTCCAATTAAAGGTTAAGTCCCTTCTCCTTTCTGCCTATGGCAGGAGGCCAAGTTTCCATCCTCCAAAATTCCTGGAGAGGAGCAGCCTCTATTTCTCCGAGAATCAGGCCATCTGGTCACTGCTACCAGGAGCAGGGGTGCCAGCAGGTGACAAGAAACCAGGTCTCTCATTTCAGGAGGAATGATGTGAGTGACCTCTGGAGATGCTTCCTTCTAGTTGGGAGATCGCATGCCTGACATGGAACAGTAGTTCTCAAAGTCTTGTCCCCAAACTAGCAACAGAAACGTCAACTGGGAATTTGCTAGAAATGCACGTGATCTGCTCCACCCGCAACCTGCTGAATTAGACACGCTGGAGGTGGAGCCCAGCAATGTTTGTTTTAAGGAGCCCTCCAGCTGATTCTCCAATACACACTGTAGTTTTGAGAACCACTGTCTCGGAAAAGCCTCTCTACAGGACAGAGGCAGGCCCTGGATCCAGGAGGCTGACTGCCACGCTGCTAGGAGGCTCCTGAAGACGAGACATGAACTGGGCAGTCCAGTGGTAGCTTGCAGTATGATAGGCCCATTCCTCAGAGTTCCTGTTAACTGCATGTGTGTGTACACATGTGTGAGTGTGTATAAGCCTTTGGGACACCAACAAAAAATGGAAAGTAAAAAAGAGTTATAGGGTCCCGTATAATACTGCATTTACATACCCACACAACTCTTCAACCCTCCCTAAGCATACCTGCTGAGGACACTGCCTCCATTTGCTGAGGGTGGTCTGGATGTTAGCTGACTCTTGGAGTAAAAAAACACAAAAAACAAAAAACAGAGGCAGCCAGTTTCCTTCACCCCTCCAACAAAGCTGACACTGATGGGGCTGAAGTGTAGAGCCAGTCCATGCTTCGGGGGAGGCTGCATTTCCCTCTGCAGTTGATTTAGGGATGAGCATCAGATGAGACTCTGACCTATGAGACATGGGGGAAGCCTGCCAGAGAGTTGATGGAGAATTTTTCTCCCTCTTTAAAGGGGTCAGAAGAAAAGTACAGTCCCTTTTTGTCTCTAGATGTTACTGGATCCTGCTACAGTCTCTCTAGGCAATGAAAGAAATTGGACTAGAAGGACAAGTGGTATAGAGAGAGTGACAGCGGGGACAGGAAGCACCTGTAATTTTCATGACATTGTTGAGCCAGTGAACCAACCACCCTGCAGTGGTGGTGTTGGGGGGCAGGGGAGCCCTTGGGATTTTCTTATTAAATGAGATGAATTGTTTTCTGATTTGACCACCTTAAGTTAGGCTTTCTGCTACAGCCCATACCATCCAAATACAGTTAATGAGACTAGAATCTCACTGTCATACACAAGCAGAAATGAAGGTCCAATCAGGCATCAGAGAGAGTTATTGGGAGGACATCTGGGATCTCTGAACCCTAAGCACCGGGTTACCTTGTCTGCCACAACTGCCTCAGAAGTTCCCAGTCCCACCGCTAAGGTGGCTCTGTTACTCTTGCTGTCTGCCCCTTTTACGTCTGCTGCTTTCCCTTTTTACCAACTGGCTGAATACTTGTACTCTATAATTTCCAGTTCGAATTGCCAAGAATGAGAACTTGAGTAGTCCAGTTCCCTGCTACAGCTTCTGATAGAGAAGAGCTTCTTGCTCTAGGCCGCCTCAGGGGTCTCTGGGCAGTCTACGGACTGGCTGTCTTTGCATCGGTGTCCCAGTCCTTTTCTGATCAGCCATAGTAAAGAGGATGCATGCAGATCAGGGCCAGCCCCATTCAGCCGGAAGCAGGGGCAGTGGGCTGGGAAGGTGCCCTTGCCAGGAAGCAATGCTCTTAGCAGGTACCAGGACTGCCCTGCCGATGCCGCCTTCGCGGGGAGCATGAGGTAGCAGTGCCGAGCCAACAGCCCGGGTCAAAGCAAAGAGATCCAGTCCCGTTAAAGCCCCTGTCTCCTGTAGGTCTGTTATACACCCGAAAATAAGGGCTGCCCGGCCACTCTCTGCCTAGGTACCCAGACCCTCTACTGCCCAGAAAATGTCCCCACCCCAGGTGCACACACCCCTGGGTCCACACAGTAAGCAGACACAGAGCCCATGTCCAGAATGTGCCTGCCACACGTGATTTTTCATATGGCACTTATGGCTACTGTTTTGAGAGCTGTTTTGCTGTTTCCGCTGTTGTGCAACCCTCTGCAACAGCATCGTGTTGGGCTGGGCAAGTGGCCGCGCTGACAGCACTGCAGGCGCAGTGACAGCGGCAACTGCGGCAGAATGTTCCCTAAATCAAAGCCTTTAAAAAAGCATATGGGATGCAAGCACCTAGGAGCCAAAGGGTGACAGAGCAACAGTGCCTCCGCCGTGTGGATGGCATTCTGATAGTGTGCCTGCCACTCTTCCCTTAAGAGCAAGCCAGCACAAAACAGAAGAAATGCACGCCCAGGTGTTCCTGTCACTTACTAGTGCTGTATCCTTAGGCAAGTTGTTTGAACTTTCTGAGTCGATGTCTTCATGGGTAAAAATGTGTCTAATAATACTTCCCTTGCAGGATTGCTGTAATTCTTATATACAGTAAGGTGCCTGAGAAAAGGCTGAGCATGTGAAAAGATACTATTTTAAAGCCATAATTCTAAAAGACCCCTCCCCTGGAGTGGGTGGGCTATCAGATTATTTGGCTAGAATCATAGTCTGAAGCTGCAGACTGTGATATTGCCTGGGTCCTGTGTCTGCCCCCCAGCTCAACAAATGAGCTTGGAATTCAGCGTGGGCATCAGATCAGAAATGAAGAATGGCTGGGAGGTGCCAAGTGGCTGGTGGGCTACTGGGAAGAAGACACTTTCATGAATGCTAATCTGAGAAATGGAGAGGAAGCTGAAGGATGTCCAGAGCTGAGCCCAGGTGTAATTTATCATTTTCTGCTACCTGGGGAATGAAACAGGACCCAGGTCTCATGTGAGGCATGGACTTGAAGAAGTTCAAGTGCACTATGGGCCAGAGGCTGCTGTTGCCAATGAGTGAATGGTGCTGAGGCAAGCCA
>JAVSCE010020395.1:0-82871 GCA_032199065.1 Smutsia gigantea | reverse complement strand
AAGTACCTCAACATCATAAAGGCTATATATGACAAACCCACAGCTAACATCATACTTAACGGCGACACGCTGAAAGGTTTTCATCTAAGATCTGGAACAAGACAAGGATGCCCACTCTCTCCACTGTTATTCAACATAGTACTGGAGGTCCTAGCCACAGCAATCAGACAAAACAAAGACATAGAAGGCATCCAGATTGGTAAAGAAGAAGTCAAATTGTCACTATTTGCAGATGACATTATACTGTACATAAAAAACCCTAAAGATTCCATTCCAAAACTACTAGAACTAATATCTGAATACAGCAAAGTTGCAGGATACAAAATTAACACACAGAAATCTGTTGCTTTCCTGTACACTAATGATGAACTAACAGAAAGAGAAATCAGAAAAACAATTCCATTCACAATTGCATCAAAAAGAATAAAATACCTAGGAATAAACCTAACGAAGGAAGCGAAAGACCTGTACTCTGAAAACTACAAGACACTCCTAAGAGAAATTAAAGAGGACACTAACAAATGGAAATGCATCCCATGCTCTTGGCTAGAAGAATAAATATTGTCAAAATGGCTATACTACCTAAAGCAATCTACAGATTCAACGCAATCTCTATCAAACTACCAACAGCTTTTTTCAATGAACTGGAACAAATAATTCTGAAATTCATATGGAACCACAAAAGACCCCGAATAGCCAAAGCAATCCTGAGAAGGAGGAATAAAACGGGGAATTATGCTCCCTGACTTCAAGCTCTACTACAAAAGCCACAGTAATCAAGACAATTTGGTATTGGCACAAAAACAGACCCACAGACCAGTGGAACAGAATAGAAAATCCAAACATTAACCCAAACATATACAGTCAATTAATATTTGATAAAAGTGCCTTGAATATACAATGGGGAGATGACAGCCTGTTCAGCAGCTGGTGCTGGAAAAACTGGACAGCTACATGTAAGAGAATAAAACTGGACTACTGTCTAGCCCCATACACAAAGGTAAACTCAAGGTGGATCAAAGATTTGAATGTAAGACATGAAACCATAAAACTCTTAGAAAAAAACATAGGCAAAAATCTCATGGACATAAACATGAGCAACTTCTTCATGAACATATCTCCCCGGCAAGGGAAACAAAAGCAAAAATGAACAAGTGGGACTATATCAAGCTGAAAAGCTTCTGTACAGCAAAGGACACCATCAGTAGAACAAAAAGACATCCTACAGTATGGGAGAATATATTCATAAAAAACGATCTGATAAAGGGTTGACATTCAAAATATATAAAGAACTCATGCACCTTAACAAACAGAAAGCAAATAATCCAATTAAGAAATGGGCAGAGGACATGAAAAGACACTTCTCCAAAGAAGAAATTCAGATGGCCAACAGGCACATGAAAAGATGCTCCACATCACTAATCATCAGAGAAATGCAGATTAAAACCACAATGAGATATCACCTCACACCAAAGGAGATGGCCAACATCCAAAACACAAACAACAACAAATGTTGGCGAGGATAGGAGAAAAGGGAACCCTCCTACACTGCTGGTGGGACTGCAAATTAGTTCAACCATTGTGGAAAGCAGTATGGAGTGCTAAGTTCCTCAAAACTCAAAATAGAAATACCATTTGACCCAGGAATTCCACTCCTAGGAATTTACCCTAAGAACAGCAGCCCAATTTGAAAAGGACAGATGCACCCCTATGTTTATTGCAGCACTATTTACAATAGCCAAGAAATGGAAGTTAACCTAAGTGTCCATCAGTAGATGAATGGATAAAGATGTGGTACATATACACAATGGAATATTATGCAGCCATAAGAAGAAACAAATCCTACCATTTGCAACAACATGGATGGAGCTAGAGGGTATTATGCTCAGTGAAATAAGCCAAGCCGAAAAAGACAAGTATCAAATGATTTCACTCATATGTGGAGTATAAGAACAAAGAAAAATACTGAAGGAACAAAACAGCAGCAGACTCACAGAACCCAAGAACGGACTAATAGTTACCAAAGGGAAATGGACTGGGGAAAATGGGCGGGAAGGGAGGGATAAGAGGGAAAAAGGGGCATTACAGTTAACAGATGTAATGTTGGGGGGGCACGGGGATGTCAGTACAACTCAGAGAAGACAAGTAGAGATTCTCCAGCATCTCACTACGCTGATGGACAGTGACTGTAATGGGGTTGGTGGGGGGGACCTGATGAAGGGGTAGTTTAATAATCGTAATATTGCACATGTAATTGTAAATTAATGATAATAAAATAAGTTATATTTAAAAAAAAAAAAAAAGAAATGGGCAGAGGACATGAATAGACACTTCTCCAAAGAAGAAATTCAGATGGCCAACAGGCACATGAAAAGATGCTCCACATCACTAATCATCAGAGAAATGCAGATTAAAACCACAATGAGATATCACCTCACACCAGTGAGGATGGCCAACATCAAAACACAAACAACAACAAATGTTGGCGAGGATGTGGAGAAAAGGGAACCCTCCTACACTGCTGGTGGGACTGCAATTAGTTCAACCATTGTGGAAAGCAGTATGGAGGTTCCTCAAAAAACTCAAAATAGAAATACCATTTGACCCAGGAATTCCACTCCTAGGAATTTACCCTAAGAATGCAGCAGCCCAATTTGAATAGGACAGATGCACCCCTATGTTTATTGCAGCACTATTTACAATAGCCAAGAAATGGAAGCAACCTAAGTGTCCATCAGTAGATGAATGGATAAAGAAGAGGTGGTACATATACACAATGGAATATTATTCAGCCGTAAGAAGAAAACAAATCCCACCATTTGCAACAACATGGATGGAGCTAGAGGGTATTATGCTCAGTGAAATAAGCCAAGCCGAAAAAAGACAAGTATCAAATGATTTCACTCATATGTGGAGTATAAGAACAAAGAAAAAAACTGAAGGAACAAAACAGCAGCAGACTCACAGAACCCAAGAACGGACTAATAGTTACCAAAGGGAAAGGGACTGGGGAAAATGGGCGGGAAGGGAGGGATAAGAGGGAAAAAGGGGCATTACGGTTAGCAGATGTAATGTTGGGGGGGCACGGGGATGTCAGTATAACTCAGAGAAGACAAGTAGTGATTCTATAGCATCTCACTACGCTGATGGACAATGATTGTAATGGGGTTGGTGGGGGGGACCTGATGAAGGGGTAGTTTAATAACCGTAATATTGCACATGTAATTGTAGATTAATGATAATAAAATAAATTATATTAAAAAAAAACATATACCTGATCTGAGATTTGAACAAGGAATAGAAGTTGGTCAAAAGAGAACTCCGAATAGAGGGAACGGCTTGGGTGTGGCTCTCGTGTGCATGACATGGAGGGGTGACGAGGATGTGAGCAGTGAACCAATAGTTATTATGTGAAGCCAGTGATGTGCTGGGGTTATCTGATCCATGGGTCAGCCTGCTCTGACCAGTACAAACCACAATAGCTGCTACTTACCAGGCGCCTGCTCCGAACTGGGCACCTTGATTGTCTCGTCCACACAACAACCCTGTGGGCATGGGTACCATCATTAGCCCACTTTTCTGGGAGAGGAAACAGGCTAAGCGAGCAGCCCACAGGGAAAGGCAGAGAAACCGGGTCCCCAAACCTGGACCCAAGTGCCCAACTATGCCCTGTTGGCTCCCAGTAGTAACGGAATGGATTTAAACTGAGTGAGGCAAAGAGGTCAGATAAGGAATTATCACAGTAATACCAGCCGGGAGCTCCTGCCTGTGCAATGGGAAAATCATAGACTATCACCGGCATCAATTGAGAGCATGCATGTGAGGTGCCCAGTGTGGGGTCTTGCACCTGGCAGATGTGTAATAAATGTTTGATTTTTTTTTTTCAAGAGACCAAGCAAGTACTAATAAAGGCCTGGGTGAAAACAGGACAAAAAAAAAAGAATCATCAGCCCTGGGAGCTACAATTAGCGCTGACTCTGTCATTTTCATATCTCATTTCTTTTGCTTACCATTCCTCCATGCCTACCCCTAGCTACCTGGTAAACCCCTCACCACCCTTCCAGACAGTTCAAATGTCACCTCCTCCATGAAGCCTTCTCTGACCCCTCCTCCTCTAGCATGTTGCATGCAACCCATCTACTGTCTGCAGGTCACATCTGCAGATATACCTACACATCTGCCCTGCAGATCACAGTTCCAGGAAGGCAGAGATTTGGGGTAGTTCACTAGCTGAATTCAGGAACTTAGATCAGTGCCTGTCACATTCGTTGAATGTATATTGGATGATCAAAATAACGAAGAGGTGGCTGGAAATCTAAATTACAGTATACGGATGGGTCTTAGAGATGATCTGGTCTGGGAAGCATTGCCAGCTCCCAATATTTGCCTCTAGTCGTTCGTTAAAGAGCCAATATTGCCTAACAGGGTATAAGAAAAAAGGGCAGTGAATAGATCCTATTCATCCTGTGTACTTGCTGTATAACACAGAAGCTGACATGCTGCAGTAACTATGCAAAACTTGTTTGAATGCGGGTGCCTTAGATGCAGTCCTTCAGAGTTTTCAATATTGTTTTTTTTATTAAGGTATTATTGATATACACTCTTATGAAGGTTTCACATGAAGAAACAATGTGGTTACTACATTTACCCATATTATCAAGTCGCCACCCATACCCCAATGCAGTCATTGTCCATCAGTGTAGTAAGATGCCACAGATTCACTATTTGCCTTCTCTGTGCTACACTGTTTTCCCCGTGATCCCACACACCATGTGTACTAAACATAATACCCCTCAATCCTGTTCTCCCACCCTCACCACCCACCCTCCCACACCCCTCCCCTTTGGTAACCACTAATTCTTCTTGGAGTCTCTGAGTCTGCTGCTATTTTGTTCCTTCAGTTTTGCTTTGTTGTTATACTCTGCCTGGCTTATTTCGCTGAGCATAATATCCTCCAGCTCTATCCATGTTGTTGCAAATGGTAGGACTTGTTTCTTTCTTATGGCTGAACAGTATTCCATTGTGTATATGTACCAGCTTTTCTTTACCCACTATCTACTGATGAACACTTGGGTTGCTTCCATATCTTGGCTATTGTAAAAAGTGCTGCAATAAACACAGGGGTGCATATGTCTTTTTGAATCTGAGAAGTTGTGTTCTTTGGGTAAATTCCAATGAGTGGGAATCCCAGGTCAAATGGTATTTCTATTTTTAGTTTTTTGAGGAACCTCCATACTGCTTTCCACAATGGTTGAACTAGCTTACATTCCCACCAGCAGTGTAGGAGGGTTCCCCTTGCTCCGCATCCTTGCCAGCATTTGTAGTTTTTAGTCTTTTTGATGCTGGCCATCCTTACTGGTGTGAGGTGATATCTCATTGTGGTTTTAATTTGCATTTCCCTGATGATTAGTGATGTGGAGCATCTTTTCATGTGTCTGTTGGAATCTGAATTTCTTCTTTGGACAATTGTCTCTTCATATCCTCTGCCCATTTTTTAATTGGGTTATTTGTTTTTTGGGTGTTGAGGAGTGAGTTCTTTATATATTTTGGATGTTAACCCCTTGTCAGATATGTCATTTACAAATATATTCTCCCATACTGTAGGATGCCTTTTTGTTCTGTTGGTGGTGTCCGTTGCCATACAGAAGCTTTTCGGTTTGATGTAGTCCCATGAGTTCATTTTTGCTTTTGTTTCCCTTCCTTGAGGAGATGCGTTCAGGAAGAAGTTGCTCATGTTTATGTCCAAGAGATTTTTGCCTATATTTTTTCCAAAGAGTTTTATGGTTTCATGACTTACATTCAGGTCTTTGGTCCATTTTGAGTTTACTTTTGTGTATGGGGTTAGACAGTAATCCAGTTTCATTCTCTTACATGTAGCTGTCCAGTTTTGCCAACACCAGCTGATGAAGAGGCTGTCATTTCCCCATTGTATGTCCATGGCCCCTTTATCATACATTAATTGACCATATATGCTTGGGTTTTTATCAGGGCTCTCTAGTCTGTTCCATTGGTCCATGGGTCTGTTCTTGTGCCACTACCAAATTATCTTGTTTACTGTGGCTTTCTAGTAGAGCTTGAATTTGGGGAGCAAAATCACCCCAGCTTTATTCATCCTTCTCAGGACTGCTTTGGCTATTCGGGGTCTTTAGTGGTTCCATATGAATTTTAGAATAATTTTCTCTAGTTCGTTAAAGGATGCTATAGGTATTTTGTTAGGAATTGCATTGAATTTGTAGATTGCTTTAGGCAGGGTGGCCATTTTGATGATATTAATTCTTCCTATCCATGAGCATGGGATGTGTTTCTATTTACTGGTATCTTCTTTAATTTCTCTCATGAGTGTCTTGTAGTTTTCAGAGTATAGGTCTTTCACTTCCTTGGTTAGGTTTATTTCTAGGTATTTTATTCTTTTTGATGCAACTGTGAATGGAATTGTTTTCCTGATTTCTCTCTCTGCTAGTTCATTGTTAGTGTATAGGAATGCCACAGATTTCTGCATATTAATTTTGTATCCCGCAACTTTGCTGAATTCAGATATTAGATCTAGCAGCTTTGGAGTGGATTCTTTAGGGTTTTTTATGTACAGTATCATGTCATCTGCAAACAGGGACAGATTAACTTCTTCCTTGAAAATCTGGATGCCTTTTATTTCTTGGTGTGGTCTGATTGGCGTGGCTAGGACCTCCAGTACTATGTTGAATAGAAGTGAGGAGAGTGGGCATCTTATCTTGTTCCTGATCTTAAAGGAAAAGCTTTCAGGGTTTCACTGTTAAGTATAATGTTGGCTGTGGGTTTGTCATATGTGGCCTTTATTATGTTGAGGTACTTGCCCTCTGTACCCCTTTTGTTGAGAGTTTTTATCATGAATGGATGTTGAATTTTGTCAAATGCTTTTTTAGCATCCATGGAAATGATCATGTGATTTTTGTCCTTCTTTTTGTTGATGTGGTGGATGATGATGATAAATTTTCGAATGTTGTACCATCCTTGCATCTCTGGAATAAATCCTACTTGATCATGATGGATGATCTTTTTGATGTAATTTTGTATTTGGTTTGCTAATATTTTGTTGATTATTTTTGCATCTAAGTTCATCAGGGATATTGCTCTGTAATTTTTGTTTTGTGTTGTGTCTTTGCCTGGTTTTGGTATTAGTGATGCTGACCTCATAGAATGAGTTTGGATGTATTCCTTCTTCTTCTACTCCTTGGAAAACTTTAAGGAGGATGGGTATTAGGTCTTCACTAAATTTTTGATAAAATTCAGTGGTGAAGCCATCTGGTACAGGAGTTTTGTTCTTAGGTAGGTTTTTGATTACCAGCTCAATTTCATTGCTGGTAATCGGTCTGTTCAGATTTTCTGGTTCTTTCTGGGTCAGCCTTGGAAGGTTGTATTTTTCTAGAAAGTTGTCCATTTCTTCTAGGTTATCCAGTTTGTTACCATATAATTTTTCATAGTATTCTCTCATAATTCCTTGTATTTCTGTGGTGTCCATAGTGATTTTTCCTTTCTCATTTCTGATTCTGTTTATGTGAGTAGACTCTTTTTTTTTCTTGATATGTCTGGCTAGGGGTTTATCTATTTTGTTGATTTTCTCAAAGAACCAGCTCTTGCTTTCATTGATTGTTTCTATTGTTTTATTCTTCTTGATTTTATTTTTATCTATTCTGATCTTTATTATGTTCCTCCTTCTACGAACTTTGGGCCTCATTTATTCTTTTTTCTAGTTTTGTTAATTGTGAGTTTAGACTGCTCATATGGGATTGTTCTTCATTCCTGAGGTAGGCCTGTATTTCAATATACTTTCCCCTTAGCATGGCCTTTGCTGTGTCCCAGAGATTTTGTGGTGTTGAATTATTGTTGTCATTTGTCTCCATATATTGCTTGATCTCTCTTTTTATTTGGTCATTGAACCATGGTTATTTAGGAGGATGTTGTGAAGCCTTCATGTGTTTGTGGATTTTTCATTTTCTTTGCGTAATTTATTTCTAGTTTCATACCTTCGTGGTCTGAGAAACTGGTTGGTACTCTTTCAATCTTTTTTAATTTACTGAGGCTCTTTTTGTGGCCTAGTATATGATCTATTCTTGAAAATGTTCCATGTGCACTTGAGAAGAATGTGTATTCTGCTGCTGGTAGGTGTAGAGTTCTGTAGATGTGTAGGTCCCTGTGTTCTACTGTGTTGTTCGGTGCCTCTGTCTCCTTACTTATTTTCAGTCTGGTTGTTCTGTCCTTCAGAGTGAGTGGAGTGTTGAAGTCTCCTAGAATGAATGCACTGCATTCTATTTCCCCTTTTAATTCTGTTAGTATTTGTTTCTCATATGTAGGTGCTCCTGTGTTGGGTGCATAGATATTTATATCTTCTTGTTGGATTGACCCTTTTATCATTATGTAATGTCCTTCTTTGTCTCTTGTGACTTTCTTTGTTTTGAAGTCTATTTTGTCTGATAAAGGTACTGCAACTCCTGCTTTATTCTCCCTATTAGTTGTATGAAATATCTTTTTCCATCCCTTCACTTTTAGTCTGCGTATGTCTTTGGGTTTAAAGTGAGTCTCTTGTAGGCAGCATATAGATGGGTCATGTATTTTTATCTATTCAGTGACTCTATGTCTTTTGATTGATGTATTCAATCCTTTACATTTAGGGTGATTATTGATATGTATGTACTTATTGCCATTGCAGGCTTTAGATTTGTGATTTCCCAAGGTTGAAGGTTAACTTCCTTACCATCTTAGAGTCTAACTTAACTCTCTTAATATGCTATTACAAATACAATCTAAAGGTTCTTATTTTTTTCTTCCTCCTTTTTCTTCCTGCTCCATTCTTTATATATTAGGGATCATATTCTGTACTCTTTGTCTATCCCTTGATTGACTTTGGGGATAGTTAATTTAATTTTGCATTTGCTTAGTAATTAACTGTCTACTTTCTTTACTGTGGTTTTATTACCGCTGATGATAGCTATTAAACCTTAGGAACACTTCCATCTACAGCAGTCTCTCCAGAATTCACTGTAGAGATGGTTTGTGGGAGGTAAATTTTCTCAGCTTTTGCTTATCTCGAAATTGTTTAATCCCTCCTTCAAATTTAAATGATAATCTTGCTGGATAATGTATTCTTGGTTCGAGGCCCTTCTGGTTCACTGCACTAAATACATCATGCCACTCCTTTCTGGCCTGTAAGGTTTCTGTTGAGGAGTCTGATGATAGCCTGATGGGCTTTCCTTTGTACGTGATCTTGGGGAAGTTTTCAGCAATAACCTCCTCAAAGACACTTTCTATCCCTTTTTCTCTTTCTCCTTCTTCTGGTATCCCTATAATGCGAATATTGTTCCGTTTAGATTTGTCACTCCGTTCTCTCAATATTCTTTCATTGTTAGAGATCCTTTTTTCTCTCTGTGCCTCAGCTTCTTTGTATTCCTCTTCTCTAGTTTCTATTTCATTTATCATCTCCTCCACCGTATTCAGTCTGCTTTTAATACCCTCCATTGTGCTCTTCAATGATTGGATCTCTGACCTGAATTCATTCCTGAGTTCTTGAATATCTTTCCGTACCTCCATGAGCATGCTAATGATTTTTATTTTGAAGTCCCTTTCAGGAAGATTCATGAGGCTGATGTCATTTAAATCTTTCTCAGGAGTTGTATTAATAATTTTACTCTGAACCAGGTTCCTTTGGCATTTCATATTTGTATATGGTGCCCTCTAGTGCCCAGAAGCTCTACTCCCTGGAGCTGCTCAGCCAATGAAGCAATGTTGGGGGTAACAGGGGAGTGGTATTGGTTCCTGGGGGGAGGAAAGAGTTGTTTTTTGCTTCCCAGCTGCTATGCCTGTCTCCACTATCTGAACCAGTGGGCTGAGCATAGAGGTATACGCCTCTATGCTTTGTGTTTGTAGTTGCTGTAGGCATATCTTCCTCTGGCAGGCCTAACGCCAGAGTAGGGTTTGCTGGTTTGCGAGCCAGGTATGGCTGGCCGGGAGAAAGGCATAGTAGGCTGCATATCACAGTGGAGGTAGGTGGAGCTGTGTAGCCAGCGAGGGAGCTGTAGCACCTGAAGATTGTCTAAGGGGGAAGATTTCTTTTTTGTCCTCAAATATTAGAGTCTATATGGCAACCTGCTGGGCAGAGTGCACCCGGACAATTTTGTGTACCTGTCCTGTCTCCTGAGCAGTAAGCTCTGTGAAATCCTTGCCCCTTTAGCAGCCCTCTTGCTAAGGGCTTTCTTGTTAGGAAGTCTCTCAGACTGCCTGCCTTTCTTTTGTCCCAGAGCAGCCGGATATGGATCCCTGCTTTCCACAAGCAGATGGAATCTCATCTGTCCAGGAATTTTGCCTTTCTTAGCTTTCCAACCCTGTAATCACAAGAGTATCATGAAAGCACCATGAAATGTAGTTTTGTGCTCCCAGAGCAGATCTCCAGAGTTAGGTATTCAGCTGTCCCAGGCCTCCACTCCCTCCCTGCTCAGTTTCTCTTCCTCCTGCCAGTGAGCTGGGTGGGAGAAGGGCTTGGGTTCCGCCAGGCCACAGCTTTGGTACGTTACCCTGTTCTGTGAGGTCTGCTCTTTTCTCCAGGTGCTTGCCATCTGGCGCAGTCCTCTTTCCTGTTGCTTTTTCAGGATTAGTTGTATTAATTATATTTTCATATTACATGCAGTTTTAGGAGGAAGCCTGTGTCTTACCTCTCACGCCACCATCTTTAATCCCTCAATATTGTTTTATATAGAGTGGAGTTAAGGGTCCTCAACCATGGGAGTTAAAAGTTACCTGAATATTCTCTTTCATTTTTTGAATTATTTAATGTTTTCCCAGTTTTTGAACACCGTCTTCTGTGCTGATAGTCAGAGTTCATTAGAACAATCCCTGATAACCTTTTCATTTCCAGGTGCTAATGAGAGATTTTAATCTTTAATATTATGGACAGGGGCTTTGTGGCCACTTCATGATTCTCCCACATCCTGGATATAATTTAATTTATGGAAAGAGGTGAATAAATAATAATATAGTAGTGTCCAATATTTGTGGAGTACTCTGTGCCAGTCATGGTACTAAACAATTCACATACACCATCTCACTTAATCTCACAGTAATTTAGAAAAATAGGAACTATTTTGAGTCCATTTATAGGAGGCAACTGAGTTAAATAATGTGCCCAAGGCCATCCATGACTGAGCCATGATTCCAACTGAAGACTAACTCTAAAGCTCTGTCACTGTTTCCCTGCAGACAAGAATACACAGTGGTGGCGAGGCCTCATGTCTAGGAGCCTGGAGACCTGAGTCCTGGTCTCAGCTCTGTCAGTACTCAGTTATGAGATCCCAGGCAATAACATCTTTTCTCTCATCTAGGAATGTGTCAAGTCTCTTTTCAGTGTGAAAATCTATAAAAGAATAAATACATTAAAAGGAGATCATTCCCTGATCTCTCACCTGACCCCACTCTCTTCCTGAGGGCCCCAAGGCTAGCTGTGTAGGACTCGGGCAGGTCATCCAGGCAGGAACAAGAGCAACCCCGTTCTGGTTTTTATTTATCCATAAAATCAACACCTAAACACCCATATGGATAATTGTCAAAAGGAGGGAAGTAAAAATTTCAGGTTAACTATGAGTGTGTGTTTTTAAGTAGGAAAAAAAAAGCCTCAGTTATCCCCGTTTATTGTCTCCTCCATAAGAGTCTAACTCCTAGACCCTCTGTTTCCACTTCTCATTTCCACCCTTCAGGATGTCTTAAAACATTCCCTGCACACATGGACATAAAGCATGCACTGGATTTGGAGAGAATGAAATGGATACACAGTAAATACAAAATTCAGAATTATAGGAAAAACAGGAGTTGGAGTGATGGCAAATATTAGGCTTTCTTTGTTTTAAATTAAGTAATGTGTGTTCTTAGACTATACGATATTTTGTTGAAGAGAATAACCAGAAAGAAAACAATACACTAGAGCTACAACATCAGTTATGATGGGTTTTTAAAAAAAGGATTCTGGAAACTGGCCCCATCAGACCAGCTTCTTAAATAAGAGCTGTTTCCTCAGGTGTAAAGATTTGGGTTTAAGCATGCAGTGCTGCTATTACATTTCTTTAAAAAATCTGACAGGGAAATCACTGATGGAGCTTAAGCCAGAAACTTGGACCTTTCCTTATAAAGAGTGATTTTCAGATGCCAATAGAAGCTTTAAAACTGGGTAAGTGAGGATGCATCTTAAACCAAAGAATGGAGACCTGGTGGGTCAAACGTGGTTCCTGGCTGTTGGTTTTCTGTAACAGAGAAGCTTCATTTTTAGCCAATGGGTGGCATTTCTCAATTCTGCTTTAGCAGCTGGGAAACTGAGGCAGCATTCTCCTGCCAGAAATACTTTCCGTTTGGATAAGGATTCTGTCATTGCCACAGGTAGCAAAGGGAAAAAGATTATGCTGGCCACACATGCTGCCCCTGCCCTCCAGGCCTAGTTGACAGATGCAGTTGCCCACAGCCTAGAGGTAGAGTTCGGAGGTTCAGGCAAGCCTTGCACCCTCATTGTACCACTCGTTAGAGACAAAATTGGTTCAGGGGTCTGGGTCAAGAGGACTTGTCATCAGGGTGCAGTAGAGGAAGCAGCCAAGAAGGAAGTAATGAAGATGTCGAATGGTGGAGAACTTTTCCTAAGGCCTTCCCTGAATAACCCTCTTGGACTGAGTGGTTCTGCCACACACACCTACATATGTGCATGCATGCACACACACGCATGCACACACACACACACACACACCCCTAAGATGAAAGATGTTGTGTGTGAGTCTACTTGTGCCAGAATACCTGGAGAGTTACCAGCCCCATCTGTTTTCCCCTCAATTTCTCTCCTCATCACCAATCTGCATGGCTCTCCCCTCACAATCACACATAGCTCTCCAGCTCTGCCTTCCCAGCCTAGATAAAGAGGTATTTATGTACCTGAAGAATCTCCAGGAAATTTAGCTAAAACTTGAATGCCATATTGGACTTCTTCAGAGGAATTTAAGCTGCAGATGGCAAACCAATATTAAGGATGTCATATGAAATTATTCCATCTTTAGGTACCATTAACTGATGTGTGTGCTCAGATGTGCAATATGGTGCACCTCTCCCCCTTTCTCTCTCTGCCAAGATTTTCTTTTTTGCATAATTCTGAATATTGGATGATCAAAATAAGGGAGAAGTGGCTGGAAATCTAAATTACACTATATGGATGGGTATTAGAGATGATCTTGTCTGGGAAGCATCGTGGCGCACCGATTAGTGGTACACTAACCAGGTCTCGAGCTCTGGCATCAGACCGTCTGGCTTTCCATCTAAGTTCTCTCCCAAGACAACGGTCCATTCTTTAGCAAGTTACTTAGCTTCTCTAAACATCAGTCTCCTCATCTGTATAATGAGGCCTACCAAATTAAAAATTGGTTTAAAGTGCTTAGTTTGGATTTTGGTGCATATAAATGCTCAAATAATGTTACTTTTATTATTAGCTCCAAGAATAATTCCTGGAGTATTCTATGTATTCAGTGGTCTAATATTGCCTCCTTCCCACCTTGAGATTCCCCTCAAATGTGTCTATTGAAATTGTTAATCTAATTGTTATTAACAATAAAATTGTTAAATGTCTATTACTTGCCCTGTCATCTGACAGATAAAGTAAGGGATGCTCACAGTTTAAGCAACTTGTTAAGACTTTTTATTATGAAATCCTTCATCAATCCAGGCATTGTTTAATTTTATTGAGATGATAGTATGTATCCTTGCTACTCAAAGTGTGGTGTGGATGAGACGTGTCAGCAGCACCAGGAGCTCTGTGGAAATGCACACCTGCAGGCGCCTCCCAAAACTAGGTGATCTGTATGTCCACTAAATTTTGAGAAGCCTGGCTCTAAACCATTGCTGGCGTTCAAACCTGACTGTGTGGTGGGATCACCTAGGGAGCTTTAAAACATTCTGATACCAGGGTCCCACATCCAGAAATTCTGAATTATTTTGTATGGGTGGAGACCTAGGCATAGGGACTTTAAAAAAGCTCCAGGTGACTCTAATAGTCAGTCAAGGTTGAGAATCATTGTACATAAAGTTGTTCTTTCTGGGTGAAGCAGTTACAGTAACTAATTTTTTGGCTTATTTAAATGGTCTAGTTTTCCCCCACTGAACAACACTCAATGTTACAATACAAAAGAATCTGAAGGCCCATAAAATGAGGCACCTGGCACATAGTCTCTTCTGGGTCCTTATCTGGATTCCACAAAGTTCTGTTCTGAATCCTTCCCGTGAAGGACAAAGCTATGTGGTTGCCAGGTGTGTTTGAACTTTAGATCTGACACATTCCTTATGTCTTCCCCTAATACACTGGCTTATCACAGCTACAACTGACTTCTTCATTCTGGAATATTTTCTTGTACTGTGTCATACCTCTCCTAGGTCCATCTGGCCCCAGGATCCTCACAGCAGAGGTAAAACACCACTCTTCCTCACAAAAGCCTATTTGGACACAAAGAACATTGGAAGAGGAAAAAGAGAAGACAATGATGAGTCACCTTATTTGCCTACCTGGCACAAAAAATTCAGTAAGGTGCATGGACACCTATGCAAATAACTGATACATAGTGTGACCAAATATACAGGCTGGACAACTCGGGGTGCCCTGAAGAAGGAAAGATTAATGGTGAACTGTTCAACTGGAAAAGATAAGGGAATAAATTGAATGCTGAATTTGTACTGGGCCTTTAATGGTGGATAAGATTCCAATAGATAGGGAAGTTGGAAAAAGTTAAAATATAAAAAGTGCAGCTGAGAATAATGAGACTAATGATTAACAAAAAAGTAAATCAGGTTTAAATCTTGGCTCTTCTATTTGTCTTTTTTTTAATAAAAAAATTTATTAAGGCATGATTGGCATGATACTATATTAGTTTTAGGTGTACAACAGTGATTTGACATTTATATTTATAGAAATATATTTTTATTTATATTTAAATGCTCACCACAGTAAGTGTAGTTATAATCTGTCATCATACAAAGTTAATACAATATTATTGACTATATTTCCTATGCTGTCCTTTTCATCCTTGGAATTTCATATCTCTTAAGTGGAAGTTTGTACCTCTTAATTTATTCTATAACTTAAAGTTTGTACTTCTTAATCCCCTTCACCTATTTTGCCTATCTTCCCATCCACCTCCCTTCTGGTAACTACGAGTTTATTGTCTGTATCAGTCTGTTTCTGGGCTTTTATTCGTTTGTTTGTTTTGTTTTTTAGATTCCACATATAAGTGAAATTACACGGTATTTGTCTTTCTCTGTCTGACTTATTTCACTTAGCATAATACCTTCTAAGTCCATGCATGTTGATATAAATGGTAAGATTTTATTCTTTTTTTTTTTATGGCAGAGTATATTCCACCTTATACATGTACTACATCTTTTTTTATCCATTCATTTATTGACGGACACTTAGGTTGTTTTCATACCTTGGTTATGGTAAATAATGCTGCAATAAACAGAGAGGTACATATATCTTTTTGAATTTGTGTTTTTGTTTCTTCAGGTAAACAGAAGTGGATCACATGGTATTTCTGTTATTTATTTATTTATTTTTTGAGGAACCTCCATACTGCTTTCCACAATGGCTGCACCAGTTTGCATTTCTACCAGAGGGTTCCCTTTCTTCACATCTTCAACACTTGTTATGTCTTGTCTTATTGATACTGACTATTCTGACTGGTGTGAGGTGATATCTCATTGTGGTTTTGACTTGCATTTCCCTGATGATTAGTGATGTGGAGCATCTTTCCATGTGTTTGTTGGCCATCTGTTTGTCTTTTTTGGAAAAGTGCCTATTCAGGTTCTTTGTCCATTTATTAATCACATTATGTGGGTTTTTTTTTTTTAGTTTTATGAGTTCGTTGTATATTTCGGGTATTAGCCCTGTATGGGATATACCATATGCAAATATATCCTCCTATTCAGTAGGCTGCCTTTTCATTTTTTGCTGTGCAGAGCTTTTTAGTTTGATATAGCCCCATTTGTTTGTTTTTGCTTTTGTTTCCCTGGCAGGGGAAAAAAATTATCCAGAAAAAATATTACTAAAGTTGATGTCCAAGAGTTTACTGCTTATGTTTCCTTTTAGGAATTTTAAGGTTTAAGGTCTTACATTTAGGCTTTTAATCCATTTTGAGTCCATCTTTGTGCATGGTGGGAGAAAGTGGTCCAACTTCATTCTTTTGCATAAAGCTGTTCAATTTTCCCAACACAATTTATTGAAGAGACTGTTTTTTCCCCATTGTACATTCTTGCCTTCTTTGTCATAGATTAATTGACCATATAGGTGTGGGTTTCTTTCTGGGCTCTTCATTCTGTTCCATTTTCCATGTGCCTGTTTTTGTGCCAGTATATACTGTTTTGATTATTATGGTTTTATAGTATACTTTGAAATTAAAGAATATGATACCTCCAGCTTTGTTCAACTTTTTCAAGATTGCTTTGGGGTCTTTTATGGCTGCATACAAATTTTAGGATTATTTGTTCAAGTTTTGTGAAAAATGCCATTTGTATTTTAGTAGGGATTGCACTGAATCAGTACATTGCTTTGAGTAGTATGGATTTTTTAATAATATTAATTCTTCTAATCCATGAGCACGGTATATCTTTCTACTTATTTGTATCATCTTCAATTTTTTCCATTAAGGTCTTATAGTTTTCAAAGTACAGGTCTTTTACCTCCTTGGTTAAAATTTATTCCTAGGTATTTTATTCTTTTTAATGCAATTGTAAATGGGATTGCTTTCTTATTTGTTTCTACTAGTTCACTATTTGGATATGGAAACCAACAGACTTGTATCTTGCAACTTTACTAAATTGGTTTATGAGTTCTAATAGATTTTTGGTGGAGTCTTCAGGGTTTTCTACATAGAGTATCATGTCATCTGCAAGTAGTGACAATTTTATTTCTTCTTTACCAATATGGATGACTATTTCTTTTCTGGCCCTCCTATTCTTAGCTGCATAACCATGGACAAGTTATACAGCTTCTTTGATCTCAGTCTAGTCTTCTATGAAGTGGGGCTAGTAATATCTTCTTCATAGGCTTTTGGTAACAAACAATACAGATGAAGCGACTGGCATAGTGGCTTGTACTTACTACATGTTATTTGAAAAACAAAAACAGTATCCATAAAAAGCAGTGCATTTTCTTTTTTTCTTAATAAGCACTGCGATGCAATTTCTACTTACATTAGAAAGGGAAACCTTATTGTCTCTAGAATGGTCACCTCTGATAATGTCTGAAAATTTAATAACCAGACACTGAAAGTTTAAGTTTCCTTCTGCTTATTTGAAGGAACATTATAAAGTTCTTTAATTCCTATATGCTTTGGAGGTGTGAAAACAACCATTGCACTCCCTTTAGGAATGATTTCACTGCAAATAATTTGTTTCTACGTGTTTTCACGTGACATAAAATCAGGATCATGGATAAAGTGCAAATTACTCAGAGGATGTGCAAAGTGTTGAAAATACATATGTGCTTTGAAGGTGTGCATTTCTTTAAGATCAACTTTGCTCTATGATTTTTGCAAGGTCTTAGGAACAATATTTTGAAACCCAATTTTTAAAAAATCTGGGAAAAATATCACTTGTTACGGGGAGTTTCGAATGTTATCAGAAGACTGACAACCCCTTTTTAAAAAAAATAAATCACACATTTTCCAGTCAATTTTCACATAATTCAATCCTTTCCTTTCTCCTAAATTTACATATACACTGCAAAACCTCATTATTTTTCATTCCACCTATCTGAGAATTTGTAATAGTTCTGTGGCTGGTTGAAGTTTACCTTTGTACTACCTAGGTAAATGAATAGGGTGGAAAGGTCTCAGGGGAATATTTAATGAACTCAAGACAAACCATTTGCAAAGCACTTTAATTTTAACAACCACCATTTTGATGTTCTAATTGCAAACAGCTTATGTAACTATTCATTAGAGTCCTGTCCAAGCAGGTTTTTGTTTGGTAACACTTTGTTAATAGTAGCATTAACCTTATGTCTGTTTACTTGAAATCAATAAATTTATGTTTCCTGAAATATTCTAGAATTTGCATTGGGTAAAATCCTCCTCCATGAGAGTCTGAATTAATTGAATTTCATGGTCTCTCTGTTCTTTGGGAAAAAGTACTATCTCTTGGAAGAATGATGAAATTTGTGCTAAAATCATTTATCAATGTAGCAACTTAGCACAAGTCTTTAAAATGTGTGTACTTTAGTTTCTTCCTCTGTAATATAGTAATGATTTAATGGGGGAGAAATTAACTTCTTTCTCACTAGGGGCAACAAACAATTTTTTTTCCTTTATAAATATAAGTGGAAATAAAGGAGGGGCTAGATCTTTTATAACTCCTTGGGGAAAATGCAGTCAATTCAAGGAAGAGTTGTATACTCCTTCTGCTCTTTTGGAGGGGACTTTATAAACAATTCCATTATAGCTTTATCACTTGTATTCTGTTTGCATGTTTATTTTCTTCAATAGTTTGTGGCCTTTCCAGGGCAACCATGTTTTTACTCATTTAATGTTCATTAAAGGAATACCTTTTGAGAGTCTAGGCTGACTTTTGTATCGTTCACATTCAACGTAGTGCCTGCACATGGATGGTCATCAACGAGTATTGGTCTATTGGATGAATGAGTGATACTACTGAAAATGCATACGGAACTGTGTGTGAGTGCATACACATACACATACACGTACCGCCACCTCAAGCAGGTAATGGTCCATATATGTGGGAATGATCACTCAGCATTTACATTGCAGCTTGTGAAAGATTCCATGCCTTTTGGGAATGGCTTCCAAATAAATTATAAATGGAATTATATGCTGTGATAATTATTATTTTGGGTTTTTCACATAAAACGTTACAAGTTCATAAAGCCATGTTTTTTGTATCATATGTCAGAGTCTGCAGTCTGTGTGGTTAATTGAGGTTAATGGGGGGAAATGGCAGATTGCCAATGCTAATGCATTTTTCTTGACTCTTTCTAATATGTATTTTATGTCTCTTTTGCCTTTACTTTTTGTTTAACTAAATTATGTTATTTATCCAAGAATCTGTCATGTATATAAGTTGGGATTGCTAACCTGTCAGAGAGGGCTCAGCCTACATTTCATTTCCCAAAGAACATTAAAACTGTGGGGGAAGGAGGGTAACAAACAGGAAGGGGTGGTTTGCACAAAGCAGCCAGCCTCTGATTCTTCCAGGCCCACAAGGCCCTCCCTACATGGTGAATGTCAGAATGGAGGACGAGTCCAAGGGCCCCGTAGGATCACACTCCCAGCTGGAGCCTGATGAATGAATTCTTCCAAAATGCATCTGCTAATCTAGTAAGGAGTGTGCTTAACTTAAGGGGGCACCTCGGCCCTGTCTTATCAAAAGAGTGACTTAGGTGGCATTTAAATTTCTTGTTCAGAAAAATGAAAAAAGAAGTTACTGGCAAGGCAGTGAGAGAATTATTGAAAGAGTTAGTAAAGCTGGGAAAAAATCAGACAGCAGCAAATGCTGGCTGTGTGGGATTGGGGGGAGGTGGGCAGCCTCAAAAACCACCACAGCATCTGTCTCCATCTTGTTTATTCCATATTTATCCACAGAATCAGCATAAGTACATATCATTTATCAAGAGTTACATTGCCAAGTAGCCAGCTCTATGTGACTCCTAAATTTGTGCCCTCTGTTAGCATACTGTAATTATTTGCTTGTTTTTTCCTTTATTGGTTCCCTGTAGAGGTGGCAGAAGCTTGTTTCGGTTGTCCTCCTATTTCAGAGATGAGAACAGTGATGGCAGGCCTGAAATGGGACACATGCTCTGGCAAACTGACAATTAAGGGCTGCGGCTGCTGAGGGGTCCACTGGGTGCTCACGTTCAGATGCTTCGGACTCTCTTCTCTCACTCCTTATCCGGCCATCGTAAAGGTGAGCTCCATTCCCTCCCATGCAATCTAGCAAAGGCCCAGAAGCACCATTGCAAAATGTTCCTGTTACATTTTCAGCAGTCTAGCGTTCCCTCTTTGGCACGGACAGTTTTTCTTGGGTGGGTACACAAGAGGTACCCAATGAAAAACCAACTAGCCAATAAACATGCCACCCACATTAAAACACGATGGCATCTTCTTTGTCAGCACTCTGAGAAATTCTGTATCTTCTGAACAAATAGCTGTGCATACAGAGTCTGAGAGTGGATTTTTAAACCATTCACAGCACTGTGTCGCTACTTTCTTCTCAGGGAAAATGAGCTCAATTCTACTATGGTTGTAATTAGTGGATAATTAGTACTTGTACATGTCGATGCTATATGGCATGGAACAGGCGTCTGGTTTAGCATCCATTCAACAAGATTATTTAATTTTGCTACAATTTTAATTCTTTTGAGTCACATGGGTGCCCTGGCACTAGAAAACTTGAGACTCAAGCTTGATAGACTAAGGTGTGAAATTATATTAATGGGTTCCATTTTTCCCATGGAAAAGAAAATTATTGGAAGGTTTTGCACTAACAAACCGAAGCAGCAGACAGGACAGAGGGCAGGATGCATTCCAGAGCCTCACTGGCCGTCAGGACACTGGATTTCTAATACAGCACAAAGTACAGTTCCAGCCTCATCACTGGCTTGGCACCAGGTATCAGAGAATGCTGAGAATAATGGGGAACAGGCAGTAAATAAATAATTATAGACAGCTGTTAAAGGCTCAGGTAGAATTATGCAAAAAGAAAACATGGGGGCACAGAAGAGTCAGCCTTGGACTCCACCTGGAGGTGCAGGGAAAGGCTTCCCATGATGGTGTCTCGGGTTGGAATGAGGAGAAGTTTGTCAGATAGACAAGGGGGAGAAGGGTCTTTCACCATATTCTGATGGGACAAGGACAACTTACAGGCAAGGACCTCAACTGTCCCAAAGGCACTTCAGGAGACCTTAGGGGAAACCCTGGAATTTTGTATTATTTATTGTTGGGAATAGAGAGGAAATAATATCTTTCCTCTATGGACCCTTGGTCAGTCAGCACAGCAAGGTGCTCTCTTAAATTTTAACACGGAAGAGTTTTTACATTTTTAGTCATGAAAATAATTGTAGGTGACAGTGGGAAAAGTTTGCTCTTCATTCCTGTCAGGCCCAGAATAAAGGGGCTGAGACCACATGATAAGCAAGTACCTGGGCCTAAAAAAGTGACAGGTAGGGGACGGTAGGAGAATGACGGTCAGAATCCATGTAAACGGAGCTTCCTTGCCATTCTCTTCATGTCCTCTTGGAAGCAACATTTCTGTAGGGTGAGGAACCATCCCAATTTGCAGAGACAGTCCCAATTTTAGCATCTTCAGGTTAAGACACTACACTTAGTTCCCACTGGGCTTGGAGCCACATCAAACCTTCCTACTACAATAGTGCTTCAGCAAAATGCATATCTGATGTGTGGGCACTGTTTATGTGTTAAGCCACTGAACTGCGGCAGGACTGAGAAACCTCTCAGTCTTGGGCAAACCAGAACGGTAGTCATGTTAGTTTTAGACCACACAGAATGCCAGGTCTCTCTCACTAACCTATCAAACAGTAGATTTTCCAGGCTGGACACAAGTAAGAACACTTACTATCTTGCCCTGGCACTCATTTCAGTTTGCAGATGGAGAAACCAAGGCCCAGGGAGGAACAGTACCTTGTCAGAGTCCATAATGCTTAGCTCTAATAATGTAAAGCCCCTGCTCAAAAACACTCTGAATTGCTTTATGACTTGTTCTTGTCTTTCTCACATCTTCACACATTCCTAAAAACTTCCCACAGCTTCTCCCTAATCCAGCTAACAACTGATACTATTTTCTGATTATTCCCTATGAAGCCGGGGGTATGCTGAGCACTTCACATGCAACAGTTCATTTAATCCTCATAACAATTCTAAATTACTGTTACTAAATTGCTAAATACTGTATCATCCCCATTTCACAGATGAATTGATTTGAGTCTTACCAAGACCAAGTGTGGGGAAAATGGATTGTTTCTTGTCAGGATTGCTACCTGGCCTTAATATCACCCATTATCCATATATATGAGCCAGTTTGCACATCTATGGGATGTTTACTGCAGACAGAGCACTGAGCAGTCACGGGAATTTCTGCCCAGGGTAGGGGTAAAGAGGAAACACCTATTCTCTCCCCTCCTCCATTCCTGGTACATAATTGGTCAGGCATCTGCCAGTTACCAGGGACCTGCCCAGTGAATTCGTCGCAGCACAAGGGTCAGAAGAAGGAGACGGTGCCTAGGAAGAGTGAGCTTCCAAACATGGTAGAGAGAGCCCAGCAGCCGGGGGTTTGGAGCCTTGAGAACTGGGAGCATGCTGAGAGAGCCACCGGTATAGGTAAGGAGAGACTGAGCCTTGAGAATAAACCCCTTTAATTCCCGATTTCTTGCCCTTGCCTTTATTTGGTCTTACTGATTTCATAGAGAACTTGCCCAAGGTGGGGAACCCCTCTTCCCATAGCTACACCAAGAAACTTGCCAGTGGTTACACAGGGAGAGAGATTTGAAACTCAATTAAGTTTTTTGACTCCAGAATCCTTATTCATAACCACAAGGACACAAAACTCCTCTTCCTATTCAATTTTATCTCCCACCATTTCATGCAAAATCACTCCATCATTTAACTAAAATGTTGGAAAAAGCAGAGGAACGTTTATCCCTTCTCCACACTATATTCTATTTCCTGTTCATTATCTCATTCACCGGAAAAGCACATTCAGGTAAGAGTCAACACTTGCTTTTCAGTTCCCATTGGGTGGGGGGGCCGTGTCGAACATTCCCACTACAATATTGCCTCAGAAAAGTGCAAATTTGATGTGTGGACAGTGTTTTTGTCTTAAGCCATTGAGTCATTGTAGGTTCAATCCCATTAAATCTCCTTAGGTGTCATTAACTGAAAGACACCCTACAAAGAACCCAACACCCTGCTTCTTTTAAAAACTGCCAAGATGTTCACCATTTGTATCTCCTAGATCTTTTCCAAGGTATTCTCTCCTAAGCTGTGTCCTCCTCCACCCCTCCCCTCTTGCTAACTTTATTTTTGAAAGCAAGTCTTCATGCTTAACAAATTCAACTCAGTTCACCAAAGTATTGATAGCTTATCACTAGGTTCCAGCTACTCTGCAATCCTTCCGGTTCCTTGAACATCCAAAGGACTTATTTCTGCTTTAAGCCTCAGTCTTTGCCTTTTCCTTGGTCAGTGTCCTTCCCTCATCCCCAGCCCCCATATCTGAATAGCTGATTCTTTATCACACGGACCCCAGTTCAAATATTACCTCCCCAGAGAACACTTTCCTTCTCTGATCACCCTGCTTAAAGTCTTCTCCTCCTGGTTTTATTTTTTTATAATCCTATCTGTCTGAAATTATCCTGTTTGCATACTTGTTCACTTATCCATTGTCTTTCTCCTTGTCCAGAATGTAAGCCTTACCAAGTGGGAGCTTCACATCTGTCTTACATTCTGCCATTACTGCGGTGCCTTGACAGATGCCTGGCACAGAGCAGGCTCTCAATAAATGACTGCTGAAAGAAGGAAGGAATGCCTCTACGCAAAATACTTATCAACATTGTGGAAGTCGTCCTGTCCTTGCCTTTAAATATTGCACGTGCTTTTTGTTAAACTATAATTTCATAGTGAATTTTTTCAGTATTGTTTCTAACTCTATGTCTGAAAGTTTATGAATGCTTTCCATCTGGCAATTAGCCTGAAGGACACTGGATGCGAGCCAAGAAAGATCCAGGTTTGGTTCCAAGCCTCCCCACTTCTCAGCTAAATGATCTTGAGTAAGGGACTCAAACTCTTTGAGATTCAGTTTCCTATGATGGGAATGCTTACATCTTCCACATGGGACCACTGTGAACATGACAGGAGATGAGGTGTGCAAAACTACCTGCCACGAATAGGTATGCCATGTTTTCCTTACTCCATTTTAAGTAGTTAAGTATTGTCAACTTGTGTAATTTTACCCAACTACCTGTAAATACTGAACAACTAAATTATTAATTTGAAATAGAGAGCTTGGAATATATGGAACTTCAGGAAGCCCTGAGAATTCTCTATTCCTTTTCAAAAACCCAGGAACCTTAAGGGTCAGTTGTCAGGAAAGGTCAGAAATTTGTTTCATAGCAATGCCTGGAGGTAAGCACCTTGTGGGCGGGAAATTCAAGATGATTGTACCTTTTACCATCAGACCAAAGAAGTTACTACAAAGGTGAAAAGATCTAATCTCATTTGAGTCAATGGACTGAATTCAAATCTGAGAGTTGACTTTAATCTCTTTCAAATGAAATCACAATGGCTCTCTGCTCCTCCGGGCAAGCATCTCTTTTTTCTATATTCTTTTTGCTCAGTTGTATTCTTCTGCTTGGATATCTGGGGCTCTTTTGTGGCAAGTCCATAGTTAGAAGTTTCAAGCTATCTCTTTTCTTTTATTCTGCCCTTGTTTTTTTGGGTAAGGGCATTTGTGGCCATTGGTAAGAAAGAGTACAGAAGACAGTGGAGAAGGCTCCAGAGTCCAGAGAACAAGGCTAGATTAGACACTGTGAGCTTATACAAGTCACATAAGCATCTGTGACTTTGTGTCTGTTCCTGTAATGAGTTAATAATTGTTCTAAACACTCAGCCCATCGATTTATCATCATCTATGACTTCCCTCTCCCACCCTGTCATAGTAGCCCATTGAGTGAAGCCTCAACTTAACCTGATATTCAAGTCCTCTTGTGATCTGATCTCAGCCTTCTTCTAGCTCTAACTCTCCTCTGCCCCATGCCTAGATGTATTGCTTTCATGAATACCAGTTGAGAGGATGAATGAAAATGAGAGGATCCAGATAAGATGACTTTCAAGGAGCTATTTCAAGTAAAAAGTATTATTTCAACAAAAATAGGACAGTGATTAAAGCCTCTCAACGTTTCAGGCCTTGGTATAGAGTTGGGAATAAAAAAGGATGTGTAATGATAAACTCCCCAGCCATTCCATAGTGTGACAGTCGTGCTCGAGTAAGATCTACTTCTCAACCTAACCTATTTCAAAACCCAATTTCAATTTCATCCCATTCATTCATTCACTCCACCACCACGTATAGAATGCTTTCAGGGCACCAGCGACCATTACCTCCTTCAGGGGGTTTCCATGTGTGGCCCTTTGGGTAGGGTCATTTTATGTGCCTGAGTGTGAAATGCCTCATGGCAGTCATGCTGACCTCAGCTAAATGAAGACCAGAATCAAACAGACTGGATTCCAGCCCAAGTTTGCTATTTACTTTCCACGTGACTGGGCAGACTCTCTTTCCTCATCTGTTAGGTAGGGAATAATATCAACCTTATGTGCTTATTAAAAATACACATTATGATCATACACATAAAAGCATTGAGCATGAGGGCTGGAACAGAGTAGGTGGTGAGCCCACGTGAATACCTGCCTTAGCCTGGGCATTAGTTAGACCAAAACTAAACCATTCTCATTTGCAGTAGAGTCTTTATCTTGGTGAAATGCACTGTATTCCAGCAAAGGTATCTAACAATTATCATAAGCCAGAACAGGTTTTTGCTGCTCAGCGCTTTACAGGCACTCTCTATTTCTTTTTTTCTGGCCCTTGTGGCCTCAACCTTTGCCCTCATCGACCCCCTCTCCTGTTATGCCCTGGAAGGGAATCTCACAAAAGGCTGCTCCTGTCAAGTGGTCTCAGGATGAAAACAGAAAAGATCAGAGCATCCAGATAGCAGCCTCCTCTTTACTGCTTTCTCACCTGTGCAAGTGAGAGGCTGGACGCATCACCCCATGTCCCTCAATTGACCTAAAGGGAGATCATTTGTTTGTCTCCTGCAAAAACCTTAAACAGGGGATAATATGAGAGCATTGAATCTTGTGTTTTACTCCTCTAGGAATGGTTCTTAGTGGAGATCACAATCAAGTGAAATTTAAGTTCAATTTGACCCAAGTTTTTGTAAGATAAACACACCTCAAATGGAGGGTGATGGGAACCTCATTACTTGGAATTGGGCAAATAACCTAAGGCAGTATGATTATAACCTGGCAGCAGCAACGGTTTGCTCAGCAAACTGCCTGAACCTCCACTGGGAACATTTAACACCACTTGTATTTTGAAATCACAGGCTACATCTACAGGCAATAAAGACTGTTATCTCCCCGATTCATTGCAGTTGCACAAACACCCAGTTAATTTGGCTATAACACATCTGCCCAGAGAAATATTTACTTTTGGAGCCTCCCGGGTATGCTTTAAATTTCTCCTAATTGCTACCCATTGAGTTCCAAGTGTAAGTGCTGTTGAGATGGACTTAGGTCCTTAGTCTGTACTCAGAAGTTCACCACTATACAAATGCAAAGAGCAGAGTATCAAATGACCTAGCTGTGCATTTAGGAATGGTTGCCCTCCTCCAACTGCACAGATGAGATTCTCTTTGAACCTAAGAACATGAGCTTTTCTCACTGCTCATTTGGCTTCTCAGTAATGCAAACGGATGATAAGTGTTTCTGAAGGATCACAGAGAGTTAATATTCATGCTTCCTGCTTGAGAATTAGATTTACCGACTACTCAAACTATATGGAATGAATCCTCAGGTCGCCTTTTTAAGTTGTGAGGCTAACAGGCATTCTTATCCCACTAAAATGATAAGGAAACTGAGTCAGAGGAAGAACAATTTCAGAGGAGAAACTAATTATGATGACATTTTAATGAATGTAACTTAACTTGCTTCTTCCCAAACCCTAATTATATATGTATTTTCTAGATCCTTTTGTGCTTTTAAGAAGCAAGGTGAAATTACACGATTCAGAACCAAGATGCAGGGTTGTGGTGGGTACGGGAGAAATCGGGGGTAGTAACATATTGACCCCAGGTTTGCAATGTTCTTGACTAAGATTCACATTTCTCTGTGCACCATAGCACTCACCCATAAATCTCTTCCTTTCTTTTCTTGTCCTAAACCTCAGGGGCTCCCAGTCACAGTGCTCTGTCCTCTACATCTACAAATTCCTCATCACTTCCCAGATCGCATCCAGACCACAGAAAGTGTTTCTATTGATAAATGCGGAAGAGGCCAGGAGAAGTCAAGGAGGACTTCTCACTCACCCAGTTTCAGACCAGTCTTCAGATTTGGGACTGTCTCCATCCCAGACTCCAAAGAATTTTTTTTTAATTTCAGGACTGGAGTTCAGACTAGGTTTAAAGGTAATATATAGCAATCACATCATAGCTAAGGAAATCAGAGGACAGTCCAACACATAGAGAACACAACACTTCATGAACACTTAGGAATCTGCTGGACACCAACATAGCAATTTAAATGAAGACTTGGAGAAGAGAAAACGATATGATTCAACCTTCTTTTCAGCTGGGTGCAGAGCAGTTAACTTCCACCTGGAAAACTCGCTAACACCTCACTCTCTGCCAGGATGACTTATGAAGGCTTCTACATACTCACATGGTGCCATATGCAAATGTCTATCATGGTACTTAACCACTGGGACTGTTATTACTGATGTATGTCTGAACCTGACCATGAGTTCCTGGTGACAAGGTCTATATTTTCAGTGTCTGATACAGTCTGGTCCATAGAGAATATGCAATAAAGGTTTGTTGGAAATATATATATAAGAGATGTTCATTGGTGTTTGTTGAATAAAATTGGATGCTTAACAGTAAAAATATAAATAAAAATGACACTTGGAAAAAGCCTTTTAATTTATGACTTCTTTGCTGAATACTGAGAACAAGTTGGCTGTGTAAAATTGAGGAAATAATCCAATTTCAATTTAATTCTCCTTTTAAGTCAACTTGGAAAATTTGCCTGACCATCTGAACCCAAGGCCTGAAGAAAAGTGACCGAAATCCAAAGTGAAATTAAACTAATGAATTGTTTTTAATAATAACTCCAAGAGTAATAAGAATTACTAACTCCTGAAGTTGCAAAGAGCTTTAGAGTTCATGTCAGAATTGATATGTGAATACTTTTTTGCAATATTCCTACCAGATGGTCAATCCAAAGGGTCTTAAGTTCCTCCTTATAGTGACTGAAATGTGTATCCTTATCATGTTCACCTAGGTTGGCCTTCTAGCAAAATATAGGAAAATCTGTCATACATGGCACCTCCCTGAACACTTAATGACAACCATTGGATTTCTCCTTTGTCTTTCAAGAATAATCATTATGTCTCAGTTCCTTGCTCTGATTCAAGCATTTCAGATCATGATCCATCTTGGTCAGCCCTCCTCTAAACAAGCTCTCTAAGCTGTATATTTGGTGAGATCACAATGAGGCAAAGAGGTGGGGACAATGGTGTGGGCTGAAAACTTTGTGTGTATGAGTGTGATTCAAACTGGTACTGAGACTTGCCCTCATTCTGCCAGGTATGTCTGTCACCAGGGACTAAACAATGTGGTTCCCAGAAACTTTCCATCATAAATCACAACCATTTAAAATAAAGGGTAGTCTATAGCAGTATTTACTTCAAGGTTTCCAATGTTTAGAAACATTGCAAAATCCATTCCTGCTATAAAGATGCTTCTCTTAGCTTTTCCTGCCCATCCAACAACAGGCAAGCTACAGACCATATGGATGGAGTGCCTGACTCTAAATGGGTCTCTCAACTGTGTTAGTTAAGCTGGGGTGCCAGGTCAAGTGACCCATAATTAGATGGATGGATGAGTCTGGGGATAAGAGAGTACTGTGTATTTTGTCCCACTGGCTTAGCAGTTAACCCTGCCAAAGACCTCTTTCATTCCTTAATTCACTAAAGACATTATCTAATAAGCCACTATTACTATACGTACTATACACAGATATAAAAAGGATATAATGAAGAACAAAACAGATACAATCCCTGCCCTCATGGAATTTACAGTCTAGCACAACAGACAAACAGTAAACAAGTCAGTACAAAAATACAGGATTGGAAACTATAGTAAGTGCTTTGAAGGAACACCAGTCAATGTAATAAATAGATAAAAGGGGACCAAATTTAGATTGGCAAGTACAGGGAACACCAGTTGGAGCAAGAGATCTTAAAGGTGAGTCCTGGGGATGGGCACAGTTTGGTCAACCTCAGTAGGGAGAAAACCCTGTAGCCAGTAACCAGCACAGGGTAACAACCTGGGGTGGGAAAATGCTGGGTGAATTAGTAGAAATGAAAGGCCAGTGTAGCTTCAGAAGAGTGAACCAAGAAGTAATGGGATGGGAGGAGGTTGAAAGGAAAGGCAGGGGCTTTGTATGTTGAGTTTAAGATTTTTTTTTAATTAATTTTTACAGTAATGGAAAGCTACTTATGGGTTTTTGAGGAAGGGAGTGACATGACTGATTATCAGCATGGGATCTGGCGGCTTCCTGAGCTTTCCCTTGTCCTACAAGGATGCTCCCACTAGACATGGAGCATTTCTGTGTCCAGACATTTTGTCCACCTCAACCTGTCTCACTTCCTGCCACAGATGTGACCCATTTATAAAATGCTTTTTCTTTTTTGAAATTCAAGCCATTTCTTCTGCAGATGTTACCACGGTGTAAAAAATCTAGTTCCCACTTTGTTACAGAAAATTTCAGGTGGTAGAATTCAGGAAACTTGGGTCATCAAACACTGTCTGGCCCCAGTTCCCAGGCACCGGGGCATGCTGGCTCAAAAGGACACCCGATATGTCAACACAACTCAGCCCCCTAAACAAGGCGGTTCACCTCATTAACAAAGTACTTCGTCCCAGAGGTAATTTGAGGATCCTTTAAAAGGATGAGATTCGCTGCGTTTCATTAGTAAGGAAACATGCAGTGAGGTGTCAGATCCATATCTAGAAAAGGCCGCACAGTGGTTTTGTCTTATCGGGCAGGGGGAGACAACACTGGTTTGGGCGCCGATCAACACTGAGTCACTGGAAATTTGGGAACAGGAAGTCTGCTTTTAAGGAAGGTTCCAGAATGGAAAGCAGTTATTTCAACCAAAAGGACTGAGACCTTCCCATCACAAACATACTCATTGAAGGTAAACTGGAGAATGGCCGTGCCTCAAGAGCATGACTTTAAAGCAAGTGCCAAGTCATCAAGAATGAAAGCCACCTCTGGGCTGCACCAAAGAGAGTAATTAGAGCATTAACAAAAACAAGAACATCACTTCTATGCTATCTCCTTTTAGCCAGGAATCACCACAATGGTGGTACCCATATGAGGAGAATCATTATGTACTTTGACAGCTAACGTAACAGACAGACAGGGGTTAAGTGGCTCCTCCTTAGTCATCTAGCCAATTGTTGGTTAAATTGCATCTTTGACTTCTGATCCATTTTCCCTCCATAGTCCATGCTGTCTGTCTGAGCGACAATAGTGCCAGCTGCCCTGTGGTCCATTTCCATGCCATCATAGAGTCTTCACAATCACTCTGCAAAGTTGACAAGATTATCCCCATTTTATGGATTAGGAACAGAGCTAAATGATCCACCCCAGGGACTATAGCCAGTAAGTGACTGGGCTGGAACTGGAAGCCAGAGTTGCCTGTTCCCAAAGGCACGTGACCTTAACACTGTCATATTGTCACCCAGCCTTTCAATAAGAAGGCTAACTGTGTTATCTGACCCCAGAATGGACAAGTGAGCCATAACAAAGACACACAGAGTACTGAGGAACTGGGGATTGAGGTGTCCAAGGTGTAAATTCTGGGTCGGACAGACCAGGTCTGGGAGCAATAGGCCCAAGAAGGCATGGACAAAACAAACACAGGCTTGCCTGGGAAATTAAGAAGGGCGTTATCATGTGTGGAGCCCCCTACTCCCCACACAGCGCTTGCAGAGGGTAGGGCATCAGTGACTTCATTTAATTGGCAAAACCATGCAGTGTAGACTGTGGGGTCACCCCTCTGCAGGCTCAGCCCACTGAGTGGCTGTGTGAGATAACCGAGCTAGAAAACTTTGAAGTTGGGATCCATCTGAAACTGAGCCCAAGCTCTAAAGGTGAGAGAATTAGTTCCACAACAAGTTAAAAGAGAAAAGTATTACTTGAGATGGCAAAAGGCACCTCTGTTTTATCCCAGGGTGAAACCATGAGAAAGCTAAAAAAGAAACTAGATAAACCACGGTGGTTGGTACTGCAAATGGTGTCTTGGAAAGCCAGCGATGTTTTACAGGACCCCCTACAGTCTCATAAATAAAATCACCCAGGACAACTCTGTCTTCACCCAGGCAGCCTCTGTGCTGCAGTCTCAGGGCCCCACTTGGTGGTCGTCTTCCATCTTCACTGAGTCAAGGGGCTCCTTCCCTGGCTCGGGGGCAATGCGTGCTGCTTGGACGCACCCCGCTCTGAAAGCCGATGCCAGTGCCAGCAGAGTGCTGAGGAACTGCAAAGCTTAGAAGGTCATCTGGTCCAACCCCCACATTTTACAGATGAGATTGAAGAAAACGGCCTGGTGCACAGACAGACCCATTTTATTAAGCAATTTACACTCTGCCAGGCATAGTGCCAGGAGCTTGCATTTATTCTAAATCTCACAACGATGCTAGAGGAAGGACTATTTTCCTTGTTTTACAGTGAATGCAAATCCAGGTTCAGGAAAGTTAGGTGACTTGATTAGGGTCATGCAGCTTATAGGCAGTAGAGCCCAGATTCACACGCACACGGTGTGTGTCCAAACCCTATGCTCTTTTTCCATCCCACTGCAATCTCTGTTTCTACACAGGAGGCCAGACACATGCAGCTTATAGGCAGTAGAGCCCAGATTCACACGCACACGGTGTGTGTCCAAACCCTATGCTCTTTTTCCATCCCACTGCAATCTCTGTTTCTACACAGGAGGCCAGACACACTGGCCAGTGGCCAATCTTACAATGTCTTCTTGGTGTCTTCTGTCTTATGTGCTGAGTATTGGAAGGTACTGAGGATATGTATTTGTGACAGGCTCCCTCACTACTGTAACAGGCTTGAGAGCTATCAATTTAGGTCACGTTCAGCCAACCTCAATCCTGATACAGAGATTCCACGTGGCAACTTCCTGTAAGATTTCCTAGTGAGTTCTTTCAGCTCTGCTATCCTGCCATCCAGTCATGAAGACATGCTGTGCTCCCAAAGCAGAGACAAAAAGGCAAAATATCAACCCACCCTTCAGTGCAGGTTTCAAGCTCCCTGATGAACTTTCCTAATGGGGAGCCTACGGCGGGCTCCTATCCCACTACCCTGCCCCGAGGCAGGTCCACTTCTATTTGTACAAGGAAAGTACACATCACTGTGTTGCTGTTGCAAAGACCTCGGGGGCGAAAGTTGCTCATGATCCACTTTTATATGAGAGCCTGACATCTGGGCAGCAGAAAAAAAGAAAATTAGTTCGAGCCAATGACATTTCTATGGGAAAGGCCCCAGCTTCACAAAAGAGAGAGCGAACGTGGCAGTTAACCCTGTGACCACCTTATTGTTCTTCATTCATGACTGGGAACACTAGGTCCTTCCCGAGGAGGGCACAGAGAAAGGGGGCGGCCACCTGTTGCTAGGGATGACATCACCAGCAGCTTGTATGTACGTGGTTAATCAGCCCTGGCTCCTCTGCAGGCCCCTTGTCTAAGGTCTCAACTGTCGGTGCTCTAGCTCCAGAATTCCAAATAGATCTGCCAAATGCCTGCCCTCCATTCTAAAGGGAGTTGGCCTGTTTCCAAAATTACCTTGGGGGGTGCGGGTGGGAGAGGGTGGTGTGGTGATGTTCTCCGTTGTATTGTTTCTGCTGTGTTTGTTTACAAGGCAGCTGGGGCTAAGTTAGAGAAGGGACAGGGGAGAAGGGGCTCAGGGGAAAGAGCAAGAAAAGCCCATGGGCATCCGTGTGAGAGGAATGGGGAAGAGGTCAGATGGAACACTTCCTATAGCCCACTTCTGACCAGGTTTTTAAATGTTGGGCAATTCCTCTAAGAATTCACTACAAATGGTGTAGCAGAATCAGATCTGCTACTGAGTTGGAATTGGACATGTCAGAGTTACAAGTGGCATCTCAGGTGTCACCCCTTCATCTTACAGGTGGGTGAACGGAGGTCCAGAGATCACGTGCCTTGGCTCTGGTGCTGCATTGGCAAGAGGTAGCTGCTCACCCTGCTGGCTTCCCTTCCTCCTGTGCATACCACTGGGCTAGACTTCCCAGCTCCCCTTGCAGCTAGGTGTGGCCACGTGACTGGCGTCAGCCAATGGAATGTGAGAACACGGGATGTGGTCCCCTCTCAGGCTGACCCCAGATAGCCTTCTGTGCCCCGGCTTCACGCTTGTTCCCCTCCCACTGATTAGTGGCGTCAGTGATAAGGCTGGCCTACAGCTCAGCTCACCTTCGTCCCCCCTCCTCTCCTCAGTGCTGGGCCATACTGCCATCTCTCACCTTAGCACAACAGTTTACACCGGCAACCTTCCCCTTAAAGATATATTTTAAATGCCCTTCAAATTCATCCTTAATTATGGATCCTTAATAAAATCTGGATAAATGAATCTATCAATATTCTCTGTTCCTAGCCAAATTAACATCTTTATCAACTCAATGACCAAACACAGATGAGTTGCCCAGGCTTTTCTCGGGCGCCACGTTCCTAGTTCACTATTTTTACTACTTTCAATCACTCAACCTTTTTTGAGCCTCTTTTTACCAGCAAATTGCCAACAGGCAATGTCATGAAATTTACATCCAAGAGGCAGAGAAGGTGCTCCAGAAGGGAGTGCTAAACGGGATAAGATGAGCTTAGGGTGCAAGAGATTTCAAAGTGAAAGGAAGACCCAAGTAGAGCAATCTGCATTCTCCATGACAGAAAACGTCAGCATCCTTGTGATACCATGACTGTACAAGAGCAGCAATGGAATGGCTCTCAAGGCAGCCTGGTGGGGAAGAACAGAGACGGGAAGGACCATAACAAGGCAGAAAGGAGAGTGTGGGCAGTAGACACCTCACTTCCCTCCCCTACCCAGAGCTTGGTGCCAAGACCAAGAAGTGATGGTGACTGAGTTCACGCTTGATTGAACTCCGGTCATCCTCTTAAGTTTTAGGGCTTAGGTGACATGCAATGTAGGTGACAACACTTCGTTTACCATTCAGTTCAGGAAAGTCACAGAAATCCTAGAAGAACTCTTTCAGGGGCTCTTTGAGAAATATACTTATGGCTGTCACTCATCTTTCCAATTGTATTTTCTTTCCTCTCTTTTATTAATTAGAAAGAGAAACCTTGCTGTCAGTAGAACCAGATGAACACAGCTACAGTTGGTACTTGTTATATTTTCCAAAATCTGTTATTTCTACTGCAGTCGTTCTTCCATACTTTGCAGCATCACACTGAGAGGTGCATCTGGTCAACCATTCATTTCTGGCAATAGCTCAACACAGATGACGTGAGGTCTGGTACGATGGGGACATGGCACTCAAACCAAATGCCAGCATTCAGTTGTGGGAGGTACCTGAGGAATCTTAATTTATTTTTGAGGCAAAAAGAGACTCTTCTGAGCTCTTCTGCATCACAGTATCAAAATGATTTTGACTGTAGAACATAACTGCATAAAAATGACCTAACAAGCTTGGAAAAGTCTGAGCATAGATCAGCACGGCGACTGTCATGGATGAGACAAATACAACTCCCTGTGGAGGATTTTTAGGGTAGAAATTTCAGCCCTCAACATATGACCACATTAAAACTGTTCTTTCTTCATTAAATCTAATACTGCAAACAAAATTCAAAACAAATAACCAACCCACCCTTGTTGGTAGTGAAGGGGTGACTAACTAACTAGTGGAGGAGGAATTAATAAAAGCAGCCCCTTTAAGTGGCAAATAAATAATCTAGTATTTGAATAGTTTATGTAAGGAAGATATTTTCCTCAGGAATCAAAAGTTAATCTAATGTTCAAAATTCTGGGACAAAAGTATTTGTCCAGTTCATTACATAGTTCATGTTCTTTCACAGAATATGGAATGTTGCTCTGTCAGTAATTATTATTTGTTCAAGAAATGTAAATGATCTCTTAAAACACGTGAGTGTGAGTGTGTGTGTGTGTGTGTGTGTGTGTGTGTGTGTGTTGGTGGGAATAACACATTCACTAAGCACAGACCATACGTTAGATGTTTTATCTCTACTAACTCATTTTATAAAAGAATAAAAAGTTCATTTAAAGGAGATTTGAGAGCCTGACACATCAATAAATCAGTTGCACACCAAGGTTCTGATGGTAGTCATTTCTGTCCTTCATTCATTCCACTGACATTGATTACTATTATCTCCTGTGTATCAAGTGACATCAGGAGAACTTGTATCTGTCAAACCAAGTCATTACCTTCAAGCAGCTCACAGCCTGGTGGGAGAGGCAGACATGGGAAAACAGTTTGGTAAAATGCAACAGATTCAAGGTGCTAAACTCTTCACTCTATGCACTTAGCAGGACTGGAGCACAGAGTAGTGAACTGATCATTGTGCAAAGGGAACAAAGGAAGGAAACCAGCTGGGTTTGGAAGGATGAGTAGGAATTGCCAATCAGGGAAAGCACATGCCATGCTGAGCGTGCATTTTGTGTAAAAGCATGGAGAGAGAGAGAGAGAGAGAGAGAGTGTGTGTGTGTGTGTGTATGGTGGTTGGGGAGGGGTTAGGAGTAGAGGAGAAAAGGTAATAGGAAGCCAAAATGTGATTAAAAAAAAAAAAATTCTAAAAAGCACAGTTTTATCCTTTGGTAGTGGAGAGTCAAAGGTTGATTTTAGAATCTCCAAGTTACAAGAGCTTATCTTTATCTCTGTTTTCAAACGATAATCAGCAGCTAGATAAAGGCGGGACTGGGGAGGGGAAAAGAAAAAAAAAAAGAACAGAGTCGGCTGACTGGGCCTGCTTTGTGGCAGTGGGGTGGCAATGCGTAAAAAGAGGTAAACGGATTTGTGAAGGAGTGAGGATCTAACAGATGTGATGACTGGTTTGATGTGGGAAGTGGCAGACAAGGCCATTAGAGATGATAAGGTACTTATTTTTACTTTGACCAACAGAGTGGGTAGATGTTTCTCAAAAAGGAACAGTAAGTTTAGGTCGGTGGAACTTTTGGACCTGCTGGATGCAAGATTTTCTGTGACAAATGCGGGCAGAGCAGCTGCAGAGGCAGTTAGATATTCCGGTCTCAAGCTCAGGAGAGAAGGCAGGGGTGGGAGAGGTGGATCTCATCCCGATGTCACTCTCCTGCAGGAACCCCCTCCAGCTGCTCCACTGCCCGCCGAATCAGGGTCAGATGCCTGCCTTCTCCTGGTCTTAAAAGGCCACTGTGATCTGGTCTCAGCCACTCTGCAGCCTGGCTTCCTCAACCCGGATGCTCATGCCATGTAAACCACTCATTGTTTCCTGAGCACAGCCTTAGGGATTTGCTACTGTTTCCCCAGCTTAGTATTCACTTTCTGTCCACTGGTTGACATCGGACCTGTTTCCAGTTGCATATGCCAAACCCCATCATGGCCTTATAAAGTGTTCCCCCACTGGCACCCCTCAAGGCTAACCTCCTCTTCTTCTGGGCTCCAAACACACAGTTTACACTTTGTTGCATGGTCTTACCTCCTCCATCCTGCCACATCATCATCCTCGCAAGTCCCTCTCCAGCGCTGGACTGGGAGTTGGTCGGGAGCAGGGCCATCCCAGAAGATGTGCTAAATAAAGGTGTGCTGAGCAGAATGACTCCTTGGGCTTAAAGCATGTAACGCCCTTTGCTCAGCTCTTGGGAGCACAGTCTTGCTATCACGTTGGAGGCTGAAACCTTCAAGGCTGATCATCTAGGCCCCAGTGGGGAATAGTGAGCTCGGGATGATGTGATGAAACATGACAAACGACTCAGTGAACTGACAAAATTGCAAAGATTAGACTTTCCATCTTCTTTGGTGTTCATCCAGCTTCTCTACTTGTCATGACCCTCCCTGCCAAGCCCAAACACATCAAAACTTCCGTGTGCAGAGCACAAGAAGAGGGGAGGTGTGTTTTCTTTGGCAATTTAGTTGTGAGGTTTGTGTGTTTATATACTCATTAGATTTTTAAAAATGATTATTACTACTTGCGTGAAAACAGAAGCATCCGTGACCCTGGCTATAGCTAAAGTCGGGCTGTAACCTCAGCTGTCAACGGCTTAATATCCTTCCAGGAAAACAACATAACTTGACCTCTAATTATAAAGGAATCACTCTAGAAAGCAATCAGGTTAAACAGGAGTGGATCTCAGAGCAGAGACAGCCTCTCCTTTGTAAATTCTCTTACCACCCACGAGTGAGGGGTGCAGAAACAAGTAGGAAGATACACCCTCCCCACCCCCATTGCTTGCCTCTAGTTTCTGCTGTTTGCAAGGCTGATGTCACACTTGTGCCTGCTCTTGATAATGGTTCCTGGCATAAGATGCCTTGTTCTCACTCCACGTTAGTTGCCAAGACACTAGCAACTTGGATTCTGAGTGTCAACAGGAATGGATACATCCTTAGATTCTGCTCATAAAATATAGCCCCTTCCATATTTATACCTGCCAGGCATGTTAATGTCATACTAATAATTACAGTAACAGCAGTAATAATATTAATAGAGAGAGAAGAGAAACACGATCAACCACTTGGCTACCAGGAGAGCCACTGTTCTGTATGATAATCACTCACATTCACAGATGTGTATGGCATGCACCCTACATCTGCTTGAAGATCCTCTAGCTGTCAAATTACAAAGATTCTTTGTATTTCTCCATCTTCTAATTCTATTCTCACAGTCTTGGCCTGGACATATATAGTCAGTGCTTGTTTTAGTAGACAATCAGATGCTGCTTTATTGATCATTTGTAAAATACCACTCCCCTCTCTCCAGTTCTTTCTGAAACATTTGCTTTTTTTCAATTTCTAAAGACAAATGAGTCTCCCCCGCACTCCGACCCCATGAATTTCTTGATGCCTCCAAACAGAGTGGAGATGGGAGTTTTTATTTATTTGAGTGGACACGTGTCAACATGCTTTAAAAGCAAAAAGACGCCAATGTGACAGAAGAGCTTTGCCAACCACACACTTCCACGCCCATCCGTTATGCCTCGGAATCCACGTGTGAAACTGTCTTCATGACTCTAGGGGGTCCTTGGAGGCAGGATGTGGATCTTAGAATTGAATTCATTTCAAGGTTTCACAACATATGGTAACAGCATCTCCCCTCAGAACCATGGGGCAGTTCCGGACACGTTATGGCCCCTGGCCAGGGTTCAAAAGACCACACACCTTTCTGTCTTCTTAATGTGACCACATTTTATCAAGTTTATCCCATAAATATTTCCTTCTACCCTTGACTCAGATGCAATGGCATGTTAGATGTGAACTCGGACAATCCGTGTCTGAATAGCTTACCACATAGGCCCTCTCTGGAGAGCCACCCAACTTATTCACCCCTGCCTGCTGTCCACCTCCACTGGCTCCTCTTTGGTTCTCAGCCATTTCCCATACCACTTAACACATTTCTTTGGCTCTATCCCAGGACTATTTCGGCTTCATTATCAAGGGCTTACATAATGAAGTGCCCAGATTAAAATATTTATGTGTGGATAGATAGAGAAGTAAAATAATACTTTTTAAAAGAGTTACTAGGTCTGTTGATACTACTTGTGTTGTTACTGGACCTAAATGTTGAGAAGCCCCACTGTGAGGACAGCTGTTGCTGTTTAAGACGATCTAGGACAAGATATATTTTATGTGTTTCTGATGCTGTAGAAAATTTTCATTGAAAGATATACGATGAAAGCCTTTTAGCCCATGAGGTCAGTGAAAGGCTGACACTGTTATTTACCTTTGTCTCAAAAGCATGAAATCTAGAGAGAGGAAAGGCCAAGTCCACAGTGTAAGACCACAATTTAAATCACACCATAAGAGACCCAGACTTCTCATTCCCTGTTCTTACCATCACTCTCAAAAAGTGTCCACCATGGGACACCTTCCTGTCATGCTTAAAACAAAATTTCATTAGCAAGTGGGATGCAGTCTGGGCTAAGCATTGCTGCTCTCTGGTGTAGGATTCGTAATTGCCTTTAAACATCTTCGTGGACAAACCTCTTCTCTGAACCTCGAAAGGACAATGCCTGCTTATCTCCTCACCCACCCCTGCTGGCTGCTGCCATGGGGGCCCGGGGCCCCCACCACTCGGTAAGTTGTCAATGAAAGTGAAATACTCAGGGTATCTTTAGTCAGCTGGGACTCTAATGTTAAATTTAGGAGATCATCTTTTTCATGGATTTACACACACCTTTATAAACCCTCTCCTCTCCATCCCCAGCACAAACGTTTATGTATTTTAAATCAGCAATTCACTCTTAGGTCAGAGGCTAAAACACTTTGAATGGATGGATAGATAGGTAGATAGATAGCAGTAGTAATCCAACGAGTTATTTGGGTTTTAATTATATTATGCCATTACTTACACAGAGCTCCCTACAGTTTATTAGACCAAAACAAAAATCCTAAGTGGTGCATATCACTGCTACACGAAGTCCTCCCTAATTTTCCTCCCATGTTTTCATCATACGCCACCTGGAAAGTGCCACCACATTCTCACTATGTGGCTAAGTGAAAGCCCCAAGATAGGGCTCTAAACCTTGGCTGTGGTTTCTGTTTTTTGCCTAGTACCTTCCCAATCTCCCTCAAAGGCTTATTACGTAACAGCAGCCTATGCACAGGGCTGGCGCCCACGCACACAGGAGGACCAGTCTGAGAGGTCTGAGGGGCTCCGTCATCTCTCCTGCCCGGACACTCCCTGCAGGGCGTCTGCATCACTGTCAGTCAGCACTCCTCACTCATGTTTTGGGAACTAGGCCATTTCTACATCAGCTTCACAAGTTTTATTTTCTGTTATGCTCCTGGCTTTACAATAGCGAGCCCTTCCGAGATATTATTTCTCCGGAGACCAATATCCCTACACTAACACATGACTATTTTTCCTCTCAGAAACGTCCTGAATTTCTCATTGGCAAAAGCAGGTAATTCGGAGGAAACTGTGAGGGAAGCCACAGTATTTGTGAGAACTCTTAGCAAAAGAAGGTGGATGTAGAATCCCTATTTGATGCTCATGGGCAGGGCTTTATACCAAAGGGGTAGGGAGGTAGTTTTCCCATCAGCTTTGTGGTGTAATGACTGCAGCCTCATTTGGAAGGAGAAACTCAATATACCACCCAGCAGTGTTACAATGAAGACTTGCTGGGTCCTATTTCTCCCCGAGGGCTGTTCCCCAGTAGGACTGAAGAGCAAAAGTCAAGTGGACTTGGAAGCCAGGCCCCGGCTGCATTTGCATCTGAGCCCTGCAGTGCGCCCATAGGCACGATAGTTAACCTCTGAATTTCAGTCTTCTCCACGCAGAAGGGGCATGGGAACTCATCAGGCTTCCCTCTGTGAGGGCTGTGTATAAAGGCCTAGCACATTTTAGTTTCTTTTCTCTTTTCCATGAACTCCACAGTCTGATAGGTGGTAAGAGAACCTAGTTTTCCCTACCTACAAACAGGAGTGTCAGTTGGATAACGCAGGTTTGACGGACTGAAAGGAGGAAAGGGAAGATGTCAAGGCCGAGGGTGCTGCTGACAAGGACGACAATGGGCAAGATGATGAAGACAACTACTTTTTAGACCCTTTACCCAAAAGGCACTTCCAACTCATTCACCAAGGTGTAGCCTCAGCTGACGTGACAGGCTGAGCCACCTGTCCCTCCAAGACAGGGTTTATCTATTCAGAAAATGCAATGGGTCCTCGAGGAGCTATAAGCAGGTCCACCTTCAGAGCAGAACTTGAGAAAACAGGTGACACAGTAACCACACAAAGACTAAAACTGTTGAGGCCTTGTTTTCGTAAGTGAACACGAGTTAGCAGCTTTCTGAGAAGGCAGCAGGGTATCATGGCGGGGTTGCTGGACTGAGGCTTTGCAAAACTGGATGAACCCAGAGCAAGGCAGAGGTCATTCCGTTCGGCATCCCCACTGTGTCCCTGGTGGGTGCCAAACAACTCCTTTGGCTCTGCCTCCAGCACCGGATTGAGATGCTGCCCTGTCGTGATGCCCACACTGGGAATGATCCTGAATCTCGCCCTCGCTGTCCCCAGGGCTAGCCACCTCCTCACAGGGCTCCCGAGCACACCAAATGGGGCCAGTGCCACTGAGGAGCTGACTTTTAAATTCCACTGTGTCTTAAATAGTTCAAATTTCAATTTAAAAACGGATACTTGATTCTGTTTTTGGAAAACGCTTAGGCATGTTTGGAACAAAGTGGATATGTGAATCTATTTTTTCAACTCTAAGTTTTATGAAGTATAAATACAGATGATAAATATAAATATAGGTTTTCTTATGACAACAGCATTCAAGTTAAAATGTGCCATTATGTAAAATGACACAGGATTTTGAAGACATGGTATGAAAAAGAAGGTCAAATATCTTAATATTTTATATTCATTCCACATTAAAATTGTTTTGTGCATATTAACAAATAAAACACATTATTAAAATTAAATTTGCCTGTATATTTTTACCTTAATATAGCTAGTAGAAAAATTTTAATTATATATGTTATATTTCTGTTTGACAGTACTGGTCTATATACCCCCAGAAATGGACATAAAATTTCAGATGCTATCTAACCGCTAAATATGTGCTGGGACTATCATATCCTTTGTAAGGGATTTGACAGGTCTAATAGGGCACAAGCTTTGGAGCCAAGAGCTGAATCAGAATCTGGCTTCTACTAATTTAGTCATCGTCAGCCTGTTGCTACTCTCGGAGATGTCTCCTTGTACACTGATGCACTATCCAAAAGTATTTGTTTTTCCTTTTATCTTTATGTTCTCTGAAAATTTGAAAAATATGCCTTCTACTATTTGGTCGAATGACAAAATGTTGTGGAATTCATCTGGGAGGGCTCCAAAGATGTGTGAGTTCCATAGCACACTACAGCTTCCCACCATCATTCGCAACCACAAAGATGTCTCTCTTTGCAACCCCGCTGGAAGGCTCTTCTGTACTCTATGCGTTCATTTCACAGCCTTGCCGTAAACTTGGCTACCTCAAGGTCCATGGATGTGCCCACTACTTCCTTTCTACGTGCCTACAGTGCATATAATAATGATGTGCTGCCTACTAAACATCTGTCTTCAAAATCATCACCCAAGAAACATTAAATGAATGCATTTATCTTTTCATGATTATCTTTGTTCAACAAAATTTGCACACTCTAAGTTTACTGGGTACATGTCTGGAAGCACTACAGATGTATTTTGTGGGTGGCCAACCATTCTGTATAATAAGGGAATCAGCACAGTCTCCTTCTGGGGGTGGGGGTGGGTCTTTGGTGAAGCCATTGGAAAACAGCATGCTTTAAACAAACAGATCTGAAACATGCGTAACAATGTGACTTGTCTATGGAAACGTAACACCTTCTTTCAACCCAACCCTTTCCTCTCCTAGGGCAGGCTAATTCTCTAGCTTAATTCTTGGCGGTGGTCATGAAGTTTTCCTTTGTGGCCATAGCTATTCCCCACCTTTTCTCTCTGCCATGCTACACAGATACACAGACACACACACACTGCAGTCTGTAAGCCAGGTGTTTAGGAGGAAGGAACATGTGGTAAAATGAGCAGTGGAGGAGAAGACGGAGAAATAAATGATAAAAGAGGGATTCAAGGGGCAAGTCTGAGTCAATCTGTTTCAGTTCCTCCATCTAGAAATTGCAATCTAGGCTGATACTGTCTTTCACCCTGGGATGCTGTATTAATTGGTTAATTAATGATTATAACTCACTCTTAAAAATCCAAAGAATGCCATTAATGCTAAGCATTTTTTTTAAAATACAGAAACCATTTAAAGTAATTAGCCAAACTATGGTTGCTCTGAATTACAAAGTAAATTTAAACTTGAGAATCCACGACTGTGATGGCAAAAAGGAAGGGGAGCTAATGGTGGTCTAAACCATCATCGTGGGAATTCTATGTCTGTGACTGGTGGTTTGGTTGCATCATTGCATCAAAAAGATGGGCTGCCTGCAATGAGCAGGTGGCACGGGTTATAAAAAATATGTAGGGAAAAAAATGCATGCTCGCAGGTGCAAAGAACAAAGTAGAAAAGAAGGCAGCTGTATGTTGGAGGCTGATGGACCTAGCCCAGGGCAAGGAAGCACTTCTGAGCCCCCGGGTCATTAGAACAGTATGGGGGTGGGAGGGTGGGGGTGGATTTTAATGGAATAAAGCAAATTCATCAGCAGTAGGCTATTTATTTCTATCACTGAGACAAAGGGAAATCTGACAAGCAGCCTCATCTTCACACTCCGAACGCTATACAATTTTGTCTCTGTACCCAAGATGACCTAGTGATCATAGTTCCCAGGAGAAACATTTGTCAAAAGGTGCAGAGCCAGTGACTTGAATTAAATACGGGGTCAAGCAACCCAATTCCAGGGACCCATGAGCCCCAAATTCAAAGGTCTGAGGCCTTTGCCAGTATGTGGGCAAAGGTTTCAAGTATCTCACAGCCCAGCTCTTCCTGTGTTCCCAAGAAATGCAGTGATGGGCAGGATGGAATGGGCTTAGTGCATCTTAGTGCTTCAGATTCAGTTAAAGTAGTTCATTCACCCATTCATTCAATATATATGAAATGAGGACTAAATGCAAGGTGTAATGCTGAACAGTGCGAGGTTACAAAGCTGAATCAGATACAGACCTACTCTGGCACATCTCCTATTCAAGCTCTGGAAATAAACAATAACACCTAAAAAAATACATACATTTTGTGCCCTGAACAATGCTCAGTACCTTGTGGGGAATAAAGAATGTTGAATAACACAAGGCAGAGAGAGGGGTGAGTGTCACGTTCAAGGCAAATACTCCAGGAGGTCAGAGTTAGAGTTTAGCTTGAACAATCTGGGATAGACAGTTGAGATAATGAGAAAAAAAATGTATAGAGAAATAACAGGGAGAACAAACATTTCTTACTGTTATTTTGCTAAAAGGTTTATGTAGCTATTACACTTTGACCTGACAACATCCCATTTACAGATAAAGAAATGAATTAGAAGAATTAAGCAATACATCCATTGACACAAAATGATAGTCAGTGTTCCTTCATGTAGTCAATCATTCATTCATTCATTTATCTAATATTTACTGAGCATCTATAAAATGCCAAAAATAGTTCTAGGTGCTAGCAATACAGAGCTTAATAAAACCGATACTGTTCGCTGCCGTGCTCCCAGTGGGTTAGGATTCTGAAGGAAATGTACAATGAATTTGTCTCTTATCAATTTAGCTCCTGAATGCTGCAGATGATACAATATCTAAAGTCCCTTAAGTAAGTGGGATTCCTCCATCATTGGCAAAGAGAAATATTCATATTAACTTGAAAATATGCCACAGGAAAAGAAAGGAATAATCGTCTAAAATGGAGCAATTTAGAAATTTGTAAGTAAACTTTAAAACAAAATACCCAAAGGCTTAGAAATACTACAGTATCTCCATGAGATTTATGGAGAGCTGAGAAGTGGTGGACAGTATGTGTAGAACATGTAGGTTCTTCTAGAGACATGAGGGGCCTTATTTTAGAGGCAGGGCAAATAATCTATTCTACTGAAAAATAAAAAAGGAAAGAGGATATATTTAAAATTCACTGAAGAATTAATGTTAATTAGGCCCATCCTCTGGCAGCCAAAAAGAGAAGATGCAATTTGTTAGGTTCACAGCAGGAAGGAATACCAAGGAACTGGACTTTTCAACTGCAATATATGGAGACAGCGACCAGTGTAATGATTTAAGACCAATTTTGAATGAGACCCCTTTGTTTCTTAATACTGCCAGACCAACCAATTGCTTCAGGAAAGGGAGTTCTGGGTGCTTTCCAATGCATTTATATTTTAATTCATTTTCAGAAAGCAGAGATCTGATTTGATAGCCTTTACTGAGCTCTAATATATGCAAAGTATCACTTTGGTGAGATGGTGGGCTGCATAGATGTTTCTGGACTCTTGCCTCCCAAGAGCTTATTTATCAGCTTAGTCAGAGTAGGGTTCAGGAAGTCAGGTACACCCCCAATTTGTAATAGCACAAGGCAGGGGATGAGGGCCACTCGAATAGTAGGAAGGGCCACGTGAACAAAGAAGCAGGTTCAGTGAACTCTGGCTTGGAGATGAGAATAGGCTTCGTGCAGGAGGAACATTTCAGTTGGATATGGAAGGACACATGTGTGCATGCGCGCACACACACACACACACAATTCTGACAAGCAGAGAGGATTTTCAGCAGCATGTGAACCCAATTGTAGGACATATGCAAAGTAAATGAGGCAGGAGCCAGGGCCAGAGAGGTGGCAGCACTACAGGGGCCATCTTCCCAACTTCTTTTTTTAAGGGGAAGGCTCAAAATGGTTACACTAACACAGGTATACAGATGGTCACACCAATACACACATGTACAAAGAAATGGCAATCATTTCCCAGCCAAGTGCCTTCAGACTGCCCCCTCGCCTTTCTCCTTTTTCTTTTCTGTTTCTGAGGAGCAATTACAGCAAAGAGAAACATTCATGTGAAGAAGACAGGATCCTGGGGAATGGGAGGAAGTAGGGGAAGCACAGTGTTCGGAGGCTGTAAGCTACTGGTGTCTGAGCTACTGGTTCATCAAGGCCTCATTTGTGGCTCAGAGGAACACAGGACTGACCGGTTTTATTGGGAAATGTGGGCCAGAGTTTTGCATATGTTTATCTCTTCAAAGTGGCTTAGTAAATTCTTGCAAGTGAAGTCAGTTTGATAGACTTTAAAGCACAGAGAAATCAAATAGTAAAAAATTATGTTAATTGGAACATTTGACCTCCGTTACTGGCAGGCAGATGTCTGTATATACTTACAGCTTTGATGGGAACCAAACTCCTTACAGGTTGAACCCCAGCAGCAAGAGACAAGGCCTTGGCCAAGAGTGGCTTGTGATCAGAGCACAGGCGTTGGAAGCAGGACTTTGGAGTTAGGTGGCCCTGATTTTACCCCATGAACTGCAGAGTACTGGGGAGCTGGAAACCCTGTGCTTCAGTAGAGACATGAGAGGCTTCATAGAAGCTGCCTCACAGGACTGCTGGGATGATGACAGTGAGTCTGTGTCAGCTACGTCAATAATGTCAGCTCTCCTTGGGGGCCAGGGAAACAAGAGGGAGTTCCTTACTCTCAGAGTGTTTATAGTCCACACAGGAAGACAGACAATTAAAATGAATATATTATGCAAATGAACAAATTAATTTCCATTTCTTTATACTAAAGCATCCCCTAGATGTCAGGCACAATGTTCAAACTCTCAGAAATTCAGGAGATGGATAGAAAATACTTGACAAGGACAGCTTTGACATTGCCTGAGGGAGCCAGATGCTGACCTGCTTGGTACTCACTCATTCCCCACACCATCCAGAAAAGGTAAAGAGATTGGAGAAAAACTGGGGAGCCGGAAGTATGCAGCAGGCCACCTACTCTTTCGGCAGACGCACCTGCTGTCATCAGCTTCATTTCCAAGTATTAGCATGTACCTCTTGATTCCGACTGGCCAAGACGGAACTCTGTGTGGTAGGGGGTGTGTGATTTTATTCTGAGACAAAAAGGTGTCTCAACTCACATTTAAAGACACAGATTGCCCACTGAGACTCCAGACTGAAGTGATACTCAGTTTTAGAAGGGATTAGGAGGGCAATGGACCTTTTTCGCTCAATCCTGAGACAGGATTCTCACACCAGAAAAAAATACTTCACATTTTGCCTGTCTCTGAAGCTGGGTATCTTGACCAAGCCCAGCAGCCCTTTTGGGAGGAATCACCCTGCATCACCAGTAGCGTTGCCCTGCTTTACATCAGCCCAGCTGGCTTCACAGCTCTGTGTTACTTGCACCCAGGTCTGTCTCCCTCCACTAGACCGTAAACTGCTTGAGCAAGGTCTAGACAGGCTCAGATATTTTCCACTCACAATATCTAGCATGGCATACTCTTTTGTGAACAGCAGGCATCTAGGAACCAGCAAGTGGATATTAAATAAATAGGATGGAGTTATAGGGGATGAGCAGATCTGCCAGGCCCACTTTGCATGTTATGTGCATTTTCTAAACCAAAGGAGGTCAGTCCCTTTCCACGGCTGAAACCAACATCTTGAGCTCGGTTGGTTTATACTGGGAAGTTTACCAGAAGTAATGCTTAACTCCAGAGAGAGAGAGCTGGGTTATGGATGAGATTAAGGTGCTGGTATACCTAGCTGACTAGGTATCCCTCACTGAATGGTAACTATGATCCTCCCGCTAAGCTAAATTCTACATATGAAATATCATCGATCCTCACAATGACCCTTTAGAGCAATTATTTTCATATTAATCCCATTTCACATGTGAGGGGTTGAGACTTAGAGAGGGTAAGCAATGTTCCCCAGGGCTGGCAGTCCTAGGGTCGATGGTGGTACCAGCTCCTGAGCACCAATTGTGCTTTTTTCATCTTTTCCTAACTCTGTGTTCAGTGATTTCACTCTGGTAGCTTGAACTTGGCCACGGTGGGAGTATTTACACCACGGGAATCAGCAAACACTATAAATCAGGTAAGGTATGTGTGTGTGTGTGTGAGCACGTGCACATGTGTTTGTGAGCCAGTTCTTCCCAGCACGTCCACTGCCCAGGGCTGTCTGATCCCCAAATTTCTGTGCTAATCAACCACTACTCCAAATATAATCAGTCATTAACAGCACATGGACTCAGCAATAGTTGCATGTTGAAATGAAAGGGGCAATGTGTACTGAAGAATGCAAACAGAAGGACAGGGGTATGTAGGAAGACTAGAGAAAAGAACACCAAGTATTAAGATCTGTCAGAAAGTCCCCAGCACACAGCAGACAAACACTGTTATCTGAAGACCCAAGCCACCAGGAATTATATTTCTGTAGAGCAGAAGGAATAATTCACTCATTTCTACCACAGGCTGAAACAAATATCTTTCAATATCATCCAGTGCCCTTTCTCTGATTCCTAGCAGCCTTCTGCTATCTGGGAAGAAGAGCAGACACTAGCATTCTGGTAGTTAGAAAGGTATACAATCCATTACAATGATAGAAAATGACATTTCCATCAGCTCCTTGTGGACTCGGTCCCTAGTTCCCTAATGTTTGATCCTCCTGGGCAGACTCGTCTTCTCTGTACCTAAGACAGAACCCTGCAGTCCCCTTGGAAGGGCCGGACTTCTTCATTTATTTGCTACAGAAATAAAGTAAAAAGGAATAAAGAAGAGGGAGAGAAAGAGAAAGAGAAGGTGACACATATACAGTGGTTCAACGTGGGTGTTAAATCAATACTTGCTGCATGAATAAGAAAAGATAATAAAGAGAGGAGACACACCTATGATTTCATTTTGATCTCTAACCATCTAATGTCTAGATCTCTGACATCAAAAGTTACTTAAGACAGACCAACCTGGCTTCACTGGGACACAAAGCCCATTTCCCTTGATTTGGTATCGCTTGTATTACACGCAAATCTGTGTGGCCCTCTGGGATGAGGGTCTAACAAAGCACTCAGCCAAGATAGCAATGCCTGCTCTGTAGCTATGGAAAGGATCTTTCTAAATCATGGTTGAGGGATATCCAGAACAGGTACCTACTGGCATGACAACAAGGAGATAGTCCTCCACAACAGGTAAGAGAAAGGGGAGTGAAGGCGGAAAACAGCCAATTTTAGGAGAGTTCTAGAACTCTGTATTCAACTTAGTAGCAGCTCTGCCTCAATCAGATCAGTATAACAAAAGATGACTGGGAGATATTTGCAGATAAAGCACAAGCAATTTTTAAAGTCATAAACCATCTGACGAGCATCAAAAGCTGATTTTTATGGTACTCTCTAGAGTGTGGCTTGCTATAAAACACCATCCTAAGGTAGCTATAGCTGTGGGCTTCCATTTTAAGATTCATAACTCCACGCAAGTTAATGGAAATCAATAGATCCAGCGACCCTGTATTCTTTATAATTAGTAAGAAACGCCTGTCTTCATCACAATCCAGGGTGAGACCCGTTTCATCCTGTGCCCAGACACTTTCCAACACGAGATATGAAAGACAAATATCACCGTTTATGCCTCACTGGGCAGGCACATGAAGCCGAATTATAAAGACAAATAGAGGTGGAGGGACTCTGCACAGGGCTGTGGAGAAAAGGGGTAAGAAACGTGAGAGGAGAGACCCTACTCTGTCCCCAGAGATCTTGCAGCATTCCTGGGTGAGCCCTGTGGTTTTGTAACAACTTCATACTATGGGGCTGTCATGGGCCTTATTTAAATATGTATCATCACGCCTGCCATGTGTCCCTAGCAAAAAGAATGGGCTCCATAACCGTCTGATGGGTTCCAGTCATGGGACATCATTTTGAAGACCGTTCATGTCTGGGGCTTAGGTCCTCCAGGAAGCAGACTGCAGGAAGTTGACCGGGGGGCACAGTGGGGCCGTTAACAGGGGCAGGGTTAGGCAGAGAGAGGAACGAAAATGAATCAAAGCCTCCTCTGATCCAGGGAGAGCTCTGGAGCTAGGATGAGCCTGCAGAGTTCTTCTATCCTGAGGGAGGCAGGCCCTTGAATACCCTTGTGTGTGGACCGTCCCTGGAGAGGACACGTGGCTCTCTTCAGCTAAGACTATTCAGAGAGATGGAATCAGCTGAGAGGTACCAGCGGCCAGCACTCCTAGAAGCAGGTGAACTGGTGTTGCAGCCTTGCACGGACCTGCAGCACGTCACAGCCCCTGCTGCAGGTGTGGTTAAGGGCAGTTACTGCTGCCATTCCTGGAACAGCCGCAGCTACTCAAGTGCTTGTCCGTGTTTCAGTGGTTACCCTTCCAGGAACCATGTTCACAGACCTTCTTTGCAGACAGTCTCGTTCCTCCACACTAAACCACGGCAACTTGATTCATCTGCTATTGACTCCACAATGCAGGAAGAACTTCACTATTTCCCTCCCGCATTCACCACTCCTCTCGCCAGAGCAGAGTATGACAGACAGACCCATCAGAACAAAGAGAAAAACGCCTTCTCTGCCTCCAGTATCCCTGGTCTCTCGACCGTTTTCCTCCTCCTGGGACATGGCCAGGTGAATTCCTACTGAACTCTCCATGCAGACCCTTCTATCCCTGGGAGGGGAGAGTACCCTCCCGAAGTCCAGGTGTCCCAGGCATATTTTTTTCACAGAGGGAATGTACAGTGTGGGAAACAAGCACTTGACCATTTCATTTGTAGATTTCCTGTTCTGTACATTTAAAATTTATTCAGAAACGCTGCCCATGCTGGAGTAGTCTGTTTCCCCATCAAACATGAGAAAAATGTCTACTATTTCCTGTGTCTCTTGTTTAGAAAGCTAGAGGAATTAAGATCCAGAAATATGAGAGGGGAAATACAGCTTGTTTGATAGGCCTGCTGGTTGCTAATAAGCTCGAGTGTTGTCTCCCCAACTCTACTAAAAGCTTGCTGGAAGTACAAAATGTACTTTACCACCCTGACATCTCCCAGGCCCCCTAGCAGGGGCTTGTTGCTCAACGTGGGCCCTCAATGCTGATGAACTGAAACACGTTAGAAGAGCTCTCTCTGAATTCTACTCTCCGAATGAGGAAACAATTTAGAAGATACCCATGAAAAATTCAACTGCTTGAGAAAAGTACATGTTGTATCAATTTGAAATACTTTGTCCTATTGACGTCAGACTTTTCCAGTTTTCCAGTTTAGCATTCAAGGACTCAACCAGGTTCCACAACTCACCGTGTTCATCTTATTATTTCTGGCAATTACCTCATTTGAAGCCCATTCCTCAAATTTGCTGTTGTTCTTACCCTCCTGGGTCCTAAACTAAACTGTATATTCTCTTTGAATAAGGATCTATTTGTTCATAATTCTTTATGTATCTCTTTTTCTAACTCTAAGGATTAGCATAAGTGCCCAGTACATGTTTGCTCAATTTATTTTGTGGACGAGGTAGATTAAATCAACAACTTCAAACCATGAGCCAGCAAAACAGAAAGAAAATCAAAACATTAGGATCAAAGGAGATGCTGCAAAAATGCCAAATGAAAGGCTCAACATAGTTATTTAAGCTTCATTATTTGAGGTCTGAGCCTCCCAGAAGCCAAAAGGAAAAAGAAAATAGGAATTGTCCTAGTTTTTATCAGAAAGAAGAAAGCAGAGCAGGTCTAACAAAGCCTATTACTCTTAGCATGATTCTGAAAGATAACTCTCAATAAGGGATTCTATAAGGAGGATGCAATCAGCGTTTTAGACACATGCAGTAGGAAACTGTGTATGTTGCTTCCAATAGGGCCTTTCCCAAAATGGGGATGATCATGTCCTTTTATCTCCAACTTAGTTCAAACTGACAGCTGCTGGATAAATGTTGTCAATGTTGACAATCCTGATTCTACACCCATATTTAAGCAAAAAGTTCCTTCTTTGGGAATAACCCTCCCCTCTGTTATCTTTACGTTTTGAAACTTTACTCTTTTACCCAGGCTCGGTTCAAAATTCATGCATGGCCTCCAGGAAGCCCTCCTTCTTCATGCTGACTTTCTTACTCTGTATTCTTGTGATAGTTACATACATGGAACTTAACCATTCTTGTCTAATTATTGCTTTAAGTTTGTGCAATAAGCATGCCTTTCTTTTCAATTAGTTGGTGAGGTGGATTAAAGATGGCTGTGATTATTTTTGCTACTTCTACTACTGAGAGGAGGAGTCAATTACCCTCCCACTGAAGTGGGGCTGGTCCTAGTGACTTGCTTAAACAATAAAATATGGTGGTGTAAGTGATGTGAGGCCTCTTCTCTCGATAACTGGCAACTTCTGTCCTGCTCTCTTGGAACCTAATGCCATGGTGTAGGGAAGACTAAGCCACGTGGAAAGGCCACAAGGTGCTCTTATCAGTATCCAAGTTGAGCCCAGGCTTCCATGCACCCCAATCATGGGCTAGGCATGTGATGAAGCTGTCTTGAACCCTCTCCACCAGTTTATCTGCCACCTGAACATCACCATCACCACCACGCAGAACAAAAGAATTCCCAATTGAGTCCAGCTCAAATTCCTAGCCAATAAAATTGTTAGGTTCAGTGAAATGTTAGCTGTTTTAGCCACTTAATTTCAGGGGTAGTTTCTTATGTAACAATTGATAGCAAATCATAAGCAGCTTGGGGCTGAAATCATGTACTCCACTTCATTTATTCATTCACTCCACCAAATAACACGGAGCGTTCGCTGTGTAGGCACCACTGCAGGACTAGAGATACAATGAAATGAGTAAGACAAAATCTCTGCCCTTGGTAAGCTGACACGCTAGAGGGAGAGACAATGAGCACAAAACCAAGTAATGTTATGTCTGTAATATCCAAATTGCCACGCATAGAGCTCACAATAAAAAGTGACTAGTGAATGCTGCATTTCTGCGCACATACAAAACAGCTAAATGGTCATTCTCAATTGTATCTAAAAACAAAAACAAAAACATAATCCCTAATGGAACCCAAGAATTTGGAAGCCTAAATTACTAATGAGACAAGTCAGATAAGCCAGAGAAGTTTCTAAACAATGTATTTCTGAAACAATGGGAATAGTGAAAAGTTGTTGACCTGTTTTTCAAAAACTGTCTCTTTTGCCTGTGGAGTCCTAAAACTTTTATTAGGAAAAAGGGGGGAAACCCCTGGGTTTTCAGAAATGTAGGTTATTCCCTAACCAGGGTAGAACGTATTGCTCCATAAAATGTCAACATCAAAACAATATAGAAAAAATAATTACAGACAGTATTAGTGTTGTAAGCTGATAAGGACCAGATGGTCTTTTGTATTTATGGTTTTCCTTGTGCATACAAATGCTTTGGGGATCTAATTAGCCTTCTACAAAACTCAAACTGGGTAATTACTATCATTATTCCCTTTTCAAATAAATCTGACGTCTAAACTGCAATTATGTTTTTTTATCTTACATTGGGTATTCACACATCTTAGGAATTGTTCTTTGCCATCTACTCAGGAAACTTCTTAACATGGACTGAAGTAAATAAAGTGCAAGAGGGTTATAAGAAACTCTTAAAAAATGGATCACTCTCCTAGGGGAAAGTGCTAACTAACAGCCACTGAACCCCTCCTCAGTGAGAGTCTCGTTTCTGTCATGTTTTCTCTCCAATCAAGAATCAAGCTCCTGTTCTCTGAAACTTTATATTTCCACTTAACGCTTTGCACAGCAAAAGAGAAGAATTTCTACATGGAGACGTAACCAGTCATGCATGTTAGAGGAAGGATTCTCTGCGAGATGCAATGTGGCAGCCGTTTCAATTAATTTCTGACTGTGCCTGCAAAGTGTAATACCTGGGCTGGCAATGAGCTATGGAAAAGCAGCCACGCACTTAACAAGACTGGTATGTCACCTTTAATGGATTTTTGGCCTCAGGACAGTCAAGTCCCATGGTAACAACATCTCTGTACTGCATGGCAAAGCAGACGTAATCATGTGCGCCAGTAAACTCATAACAGAGAATTCATCAAAATCAAGCTCCAGTGAGAAGTTCGTGAGAAGGGGTGTTAGCAAGCAGTCATTTTTTTTCAGACGCAAAGCCGGGGATTAGAGGTTATCGGCGTGCGTGTGTCTTCCTGGACAGGACAAAACGTGGTCAGTGACAGGTGGTGGGAAGCACTGCAACAGTTCCCAGGGAGGAGGTTCAGGGATATTCAGAATGTATGGCTGACATCTCAAAGTTTAGCGTCCTGAATCCTGGTCCAGAGGGCAAAATCCAAAAATAGTTGGCAGAGGGAAGAATCCAGATGATGAACTGGAACTGAGACGGAGGCCCTTCTACCACAGGGAGATGTTGTGTGTCAACGCAGGCTTCAGAGGTGGTGTCCTGGCCTGCCTGACAGGAGGATGACTCTGGGGCTGCCACTTTGGCCCTCCACCCCAGAGATTGCCCTGGGCAGCCCTGGCAGGCAGCAGCTAGCGAGCCATTGGTCAGGATGGCTGCAAGGTCAGCACTTTATTCTGATATGATGGCAGGAATCTGGCAGTTCACTGAAAAGCATCTTGAAGGTATGCATTCATTTTCCCATTCAATCAACCAATATTCACTACTTGGTGTTATGCCCCTTATGAGGTGGTTAATGCAAGTTCAGGTGCTAGGAAAACACTGGCCTCACACATATTGTCATCAGACTCCCATAATAACGGGTGTGAGAGATCCAACCCAACACTGTGGCAGGGTCAAAGTGCACAGAGCAGTGCCGATGGCCCAGGGGTGTGCACAAGCAGTGTGTGGCCTTTGTGTCTTGGGCTTCTGTGCCAGCCTGGTGTGTTCATAGCTGTGACCATGGCGACAGGGTTTATAATGCAAGGGGCTGTCTGTCTGTCTATGGGTTCATCCATCTCCTGTAACAGCACTTTAACATCTGTCAGCTATTTTTACAGTGTATCTTTACCACCATTATCCCTCTTGCTGGAAGCATGACAGGTGGTATCATTTCAATTTTACAGACCCACAGGATGGATCTGAGGCAGTAAGGGACTTGCCCAAAGCTATACAGCAAGTCAGAATCCTAGGCAGGACTCACATTCAGGTCTTCTCATTACCCACCCAGATTTCCCAGAGACTGCATTATCTGATAGGGACTTTTGCTGAAACCCCAGCACAGGAGTCTGAGTGCCAGGGCAGCTCCCTGCAGGGCTGTACGAGCAGCCTGTTTGGCTGACTTAGGCTGCTTGGCATCTTGAATGTCTCTCTTGCTTGTGAGGTTGCAGGTCCAGAGCCCAGAGGAATTGGAGTCTGGTCAGGGACAGGGCATCTGCGTTAAGATGCAACCTGATAAAGCAGAAAGAGTGAAGATTTTCAGGGAGGGTAGGTTCAGTCTTAGCCCGGTCCAAAGGAGCTTCATCAAGTGACTTGAGCTCCTTGGGACTTCGCTTTCATGGGTAATCATTCCTGTGGGTATGAAGTAATTGACAGCATGCTACAGGCACCCTGAAGTGAACGTGTACGCTACTGTACGTATTTATTCATTCGGACCATCTCACAGGGCTCCTACAGGGATGGAATGATGCTCAGGTACAGAGCCTGGCACAGAGTAAGGGTTAGTTCTGTTTCTCTCCCCATCAGACTCTCTGGGGGTTTTGTTCTACTTTGTAAAGGGGAGGAGAGTGTTCTTAAAGTCTCCCACCCAGAACTGCAGGCATCTAGGGAAAGCCTTGTTCTGGCCAAATGTCAGGGAGGAAGCCAGAGGGCAGTGCCAGGCATGACAGTTTGCTGCCTTCCAAGGGCTGATAGGCGAGAAGCCATATCCCACTGCTTTTCGGATATGCTCAGCCAATCCTCAAATAGGCATCTGCACTGCGGGCCCTTGTTTAAGGATATGAATTCAAGGGAAAAAAAAGTAACACCTACTCTGCAATATCACAAGCATTTCTTGCTGATTCCAGTACAGTCTCAGTTGTCTGGTTAGGATGAAATCCAAATGACCTTCCAACATCCGCTTAGCAGAGTAGGCATCCCGCCAGTCAAACGGTTGTGTGGGACCCGGATAATAATTGAGATGACAGTCCAGTTTTGAACCGGAGGTTAAAATATCAAATTGTATCAGCTCTGTGTCCCCATGGCGATTTACCCTGTCAACTTTCTGGGCTCTGCTAGTGACAGGTTGGCCACACTCCTGCACGAGGGCATCTGAATCATGGTGCTCAGGAACCCAAAGGCAATCACGGCACAGAGTGAAGAAAGGAAAGAGGATGAGGCTTAAGGCCAAGACAGATCTGGCAGGAACTTTGTCTCTCCCTGCTTCCATGCTGCCTTGGCTCAGTTCCTTGGGTTTCACAAAGGCAAATCATAAAGGAAGGTTCCCAAGTCCCTGTTTCAGATATGTGCACCTCATGACTTTACCGCAGCTGCTCCCATCTGGGGGGATACGTGTGGCCCCAGTTGGACCAGTGCCTTTCATAAGAACTCAACCTTCTTCAAAGGGCTCTCACGGTGTGCTTTGTGATCTCCTCCAACCCCACGATCTACAGACCTCAGCATCTTAGTAGTAGCCAGTATGTGGAAACAATTTTTCAGCTGACCTAACAGCTATTACTTTTATTTCTGTTTTAAAGTTATAATAATAAACTTTACTTTCAAACTTAATGTCAATGGCAGAGTAACAGAATGGGTGTTACGAAATATGCAAAATGATTATAATGTGTTGGAGTGGGTTGAATGGTGGTCCCTGAAAGATAAGGCCACATCGTGGCCCTCAGAACCCGTCCATGTGATCTTATGTGGAAAAAGGATCATTACAGATGTAATTAAGTTAAGGATCTGGAGATGAGGCCATCCTGGGTTATCTGAGTTATTTTGCAATTCCATGCTCTTATTTTTATGTGCATGCATTTAGAGTAAAATGTTCTTATGTGTTTCTAACTTGTTCTATAAATTACAAAATCACGGTCCTAATGGCTATAATTAATAGTTACGGAGCACTGATCACGATTCAGGTTAAACCAGTTATGTGCATTATCTTGTTTAATAGGTCCATACAGAACTCCCCTGAGCAATGTATCATTGTATCTGTTTTCCAAATAAAAAAGCAAACGCTATGTTCAGCAAGATGCTCACCTAAGCGGGCGGCTGCTCTAACAGGCAGGATGCTAGGACTCTGCCCCTCAGCTGTTTGGCTCTAAAACTCCTGACCCTAGTAAGTACGTAACAGGCTGGGGGCAGGTGGAATCTGAAATCTGTTGTGGGATTCTCTTAAATACTCATCATTGAGGATAGGACTCTGATGTGGCCTCTCCAAACTCCCCACCCCAATTTACATGAAGACAGAAAAGGAAAAAAAAATGTGATATTAAAATGAAGACTTCCAGGAACTGGGAGGTATTAAAAAGATGAGTAGGGTTTGGACAGAGAGAGCCAGGGAATGGGCTTTCCAGGGAGGTGGGATATGGAGATGGAATGTGCCGGCGTGTTCAGAAGTCTGTCCTTACAGTGACCATGGAAGCGTTCCAACACCACACTCGAGAGTCTGAGTGTAGCCAAAGCCCTTTCCTGTAAGGTGATCAAATAAATTTCCAGTCTAGAAAACACTTCTGAAGTGGCTAAGGGTGAGTAAAACCCAGGTAGTTCATAAGACAAAGTGGTCATTCTCAATAGCAACAGAGTCTACCTGGGAGCGAAAGGTTCCCAGAGACCCTCTGACTCATGCTCCTCACTGGCTGAGCACATTCATGCAACGCATACACGCTGCTGCTGCAGGAATATTTCTATACTCAGGTATCCTGTCAAACATGCTCCAACATTAAATGGCTATCAGTAGAGTGGACAGGCCAGGTGGGTTAGGAATGAGAGAGAGACACACACACACAGAGAAGTGATACTGATTTTTCACAACCACATTGCACTGATATTCGCTGACATCTATAGGATGCTGTGGTCCCTGAGCTGCAGGAAGAGGTGTCTGGCTCTCTGGGTACTCATGACCCTTACGGTATAACTTACTAGACTAGAGAAATCAGGCTCATTTGCAGCCCAACATGAGGAGAATGGGGGAAACATCAAGGACAGTGTCAGGGACTCTTGTTCTAGAGTGGCAGGTACTAAATCTGAACCTTGGGATCCTAGGATGGCACTGTTGTTATTATCTCTCCCCCCTGACATGCACGGGCTGATTCAAATATTAGGAAGGGGCTAGAGGGCTGATTCCAGGGTGTAAGGAAATTTGATCTGGAAGGCATCCTGACTTAATCATCTGTCTGTGCCTCAGGCTATTAGCACTGATAAACTTATCATATTATAATAACTAATTACTAGTAGGGGCACTAAGAGGTTAATAAAGAACCAAGGGACAGGTACTATTATAGTCTGAAGCATACAAATATCACTACCAGGCCAATCACCATTGACTTCCTGTAGTGTAACAGGTTGAAATTTGGAAGAAGGCATTGATGAGTACTGGAAACCAGGTATGCTATACACTTGGCCAGGTTTCACTTACTCTTTCATGTGTGTAACCCAGAAAAGCAAAATTCACACCAGAATGTCTTCATAACTTCTGAAAACTATTGTTGACACTGACATTTGCAGGCTAAGAAGTTACCAATTCAGTTGTGAAATCCACCGTGGGTCCAAATGTGTGGAGAGAAGTGGAAGAAACCACATTTCAAAATTCATGTTCATTTAGATTTAAGTACCATTGCACCAAAGATTGCTTTCCCCATTTATAAAATTGGGACTCCATAAAGTCTGAATTCCTGATACAGCATAGCATACTCGATTCACTGAAAGGGTGAATCAGAGAGATGCCATTAAAGACAAACATCATGATGGATATGCCTGAGATCTTAGCTAAGGCATACTGACATGGCAAGAAGAATAAAGAATGCTCAATAAGAAAAGTCCTTTAGTAGGTCTCCGATTGCTTTATTGCACTTGGGTTAAGATCACGTTCAACAGATTATGAAAAGACATAGGACGTTACGTATATACTTGCATTCACATGCTTATTCACTGTCCATATTATTTCATACAACTTGAATTTAATATGAAGTAGTCACCCTATAACCCAGTCTAATGAGTACTTGTCAGTCTTTTTGAAAGGCACTTTAGTGAGCTGTATTTAATGCATATTAAACTAAATATGTATGGTGAGATTTACATTTCCACATGACTCTGATCCATGCCAGTGGATGTGCCAAACATGACATGAAGTATGTGGGCTTCTCAAACCTCAACAGTGCCTATCTCCTGAAGGAGGCATGCTCGATATATTCAGGCAAAAAAGATAATATTCACACAATATGAAGCTTTTGCTGAGAGTCAAATTTATTTCTAATTGCTGCATATGCCTGACATGCTCATTCATTTATTTTAAAAACAAAAGTCCCATGTATAATGAGGAGATCCAGACACAGGATAAAGTCAGAACTATTTCCACAGAACCAAAAATATTCAGACACTCAGCAAGGTAAGATAAGCCCCATTATTTACAGGTAATTTGTTTTTGTTGGGAGATTTTCATAACCACATGGTGGTAAACACTCACAAAGTGCCTGCAGTTCGTAACAGATGAGAATGCCAGACCATAACTTACTTGAAGTATTCAGGGAAGATGAAAATTGTGTTACTATCTGTCAACCCCTGCTGGGAGGAATACATTGGTGACTTCAGTGCCATTAATGATGGAGATATCATATAGTTACCATTATTCTTTGTAGTGATTCATGGAAACAATGAAAAAATGTAACAATGTTTTCAGCAATATAGGAGGCAAGTTACCTTGTCTATGTTTTCTTGTTGGTGAAACAAATGGTGTAAAACCAGGATTCATCCTTCCTAACCCCTGTTGGCTATTCCCTCTTCTAAGATGATAGGACAAGAGATCTGCACGGGGCTCTTAGGAAGGGATTTGCAAGAAGCTTAGCACTTTTTCTTAAACAAATATTCGATGGAACATGGGCTTTTCAATCACTCACCCCATGCTCACAGCACCCCCTTAACAGACTGTCAGCTTCATGAGAGCAAAGACTGTCTCTTCCTTTTTTGTGTGTCTTCTATTCCCCTTTGGTGGTCCTGACTCTGTCAACATAAAGCCTGGCACTGAATATTTACTCAGTCAAGTTTTGCTGTAGTTGAATGAGGAATCCTTTGGATGCCAACAGAAATGGCCAAGTTGGACGAGGGTGAAGAAACCACTCTGAGCAGAAAATGTGAGTGGTTTGTACATGATGAGCTTGCAGTGACTGCTGGGTCCCACGTAGAGCGGGCGTACAGGATGGGCCTGTGTGTGCTGGGTGACACTTATCTTTGTAGCCGAGATAACCTAATTTTACTCAGCACTGGTCATTAAGTCATTTGTAGAGAGAAACACAGCTGAGGAGGACAATGAAAAGAACATAGCTGGGTTGTTACCATGGTTCTTCTGACAGATGCAGGCTTACCCAGAGACCTAGTCTGCACCCTTCACCTAAACAAAAGGAAGAGTTCTGAGGCCTGAGGTCCAGTCCAAACCTAATGCTCAGTAAAATCCAAATTGTGCTCTCAATAGAAAGTCCAATAGCTGTTATGAATCTTGCTGACTTCATTATTTTTTACAACACATTGATTTCTCCTTTATTGTCAGCTCTTTGTTTCTCAGAGACTAGTAAATGACCAAAGATGTTTTTGAGAGCTGCTAGAACTCACAGCCCAACAACTGGGATGCTCCAGTTTGTCTAAATTCTACCTAAACTCCCAAGCCATACTTGCCCCTGATGCAGTAAGTCCTTTAAGAAGATGTAATGACTGAAAGGAATTGCAATTTCTGAAGAACTCTGACAGGACAATGGATTAGGGATAAGGTAATGACAAGTGTCTGATTTATAGAAAGAGGAGTCCCTGGTACAACTTTAGCATCACCTTCATCTACTCAGTCATATATCATAACCAAAGTCAAAGGACATGTTTGCATTTTTCAAGAATAAAGACCCTATAGGAACTGTTTAACATCTATATCTAAGGCTTCGTTACTGAACACCCAATGACCCAGTACACTTCTCTCAAGAAATTACAGCCACTTCATATGGAAATATTTATTTGGAGTTGTAAGATAGAACAGTTTTCTCCTATGCTTTAATTTCTCCTTAACACAAAAGACTAAGTATTTAAGCTGCTCCAGTTACATCAAAAGAGAATCATCAGTTTCTGTTCAGTACTAGCTGAGTTAAATAGCAGCTCTGTTTCCAGAAAGATAAGAATGTCAAAAATTAGAGAGAGAACAGCAGGCATTCTGGGGAATTTAACTGTTGAACAAATGGCTGGAAGGTGCTTCAAAGTCAATTTAAATAATTTTTTAAAAATTACACCCTGACTTGAAGCCTAAGAATGCTTTTTCTCTCTATATAATTAAAACATAATGCTGAAGACTTCTTCAGACAGTGATTCCTGATATTTTAATAATAAAGTAGAATGCCCTCATGATATGGCTTATTAAATATATTTGAATGTACTACATATTAAATCAATTCCAGGGGAAGCGAACTACAGCATACAGTAAAAGCCTGGTTCAACAAACTCTTCTGTATAATGGATTCCTCACTATCAGTAACATGAACATGTCCTGCTGGAAACTGTCTTAAATATTCTGCTGGAAAGTAGGTCAGAATCGAGGCACAGAGGGGCAGTACCAGGCATGCCCAGGAGCTGCCTTGTGTTCATCTGCTCAGGCTGTCGTAACAAACAACCACAGCCTGGTGGCTTGAACAACAGAAATTTATTTTCTCACAGTTCTGGAAGCTGAAGTCTGAGATCAAGGTGCTGGCATGGCCAGTGTCTGGTGAGGACTCTCTTCCTGGTGTGTAGAGGGCTATTTTCTTGCTGTGTCCTCACATGGCCTTTCCTCAGTGCATGTGGATGATGAGAGACAGTGGCATCCTGGTGTCTATTTTACAAGGACACTCATTAATCCTGTGAGATCAGAGCCCTGCTCTTATGACCTCATTTAACTGTAACTGCTTCCTTAGAGGCCCCTTCGCCAAATGCAGTCATATTGGAGATTAGGGCTTCCACGTATGAATCTGAGGGGGATGCAAACATATACTTCATAACATTCCTGTTCTGCATGGGGTGCCAGTACCTCAGAGGTGCATGATTGGCCCTGGCGCAGAGTCTGGGAATGACCTCAACACTTCTGATTGCTAAGGTCCTGCAAGAAGTACTCTACTTTCTGGAGCTGATGAGCAGTACATGATTCACAGATTAGAAAATGAAGTTTATGAGGCAAGATCAAAGGAACAAGAATTGTGTAGCTGAGAGAAGAGAAGATGGAGGTGACTTAATCTTTAATAGTGTTGGAGCGATTAGGCACAGATTTCTGACCAGCTGTTCCCTATCCCACTGGGGCCACTCAGGAGAAAACGGGATTATGCTATAACACTGGGAGAGATTTCAGCGAGACAAAAATGGATAGACTTCTTGACAGTACAAGTTTGTCACCTCACCACGAGGATTGAGGGATAGGGAAACAGATTACAGAGGGGCACTTGGGCTCCCAGGAGCTGTAAGAAATAGGCAGAGGTCCAAATGGTGGGAAGGAACAGTGATAGGTCAGAATCAAAGTGTTGGGTCCTCCGTATGAGGCTTTGTTATGTTTGAAATGCTCTCCATTGAAGACTTTACTGCTGGAATCTCTGCATCTCTGAATCTGTCCTGGATTATTCAGGGCTGCCAGACAAGAAGATGGCTGTTAAACCCAACAGTCTAGCAAGCAGGGGACAGAAGGCCTCAATTCCTTTGCATAAAGAATGCCAAGTTTATGGGTATGCCATGAGGATTGCATGCCCGTGTACCTGTCTCTGCTCTAGTTCCAGTTCCAAGAACAGCTCATTTAATGCCAGCATCCGCAGCACCCAGTACAGTACTCACGATGTACAGACCAGAATAAAGGCATTGCTTCTGTTTGGAGTAAAAATAGTGACTCCTGTAGGCAGGTGACGAGCTGATGAGCGCAGCTGACCCCTAACCTGTTCAATTTCACTGTAACTTTAACCACACTTACTGAAGATCTCTGCAGAAAAACACGTTGGCAAGATCAACAGTGATCAGACTCATACTTATCCAGTGATTTCTTTCCTTCCCTCCTTTATCCCCAAGGATAATATGCAGCCTGACAGAACTTGGTTTGCTGACCAATGTATTGCTTAAAAGGGGGCATTCATTGCCTTCATCTGTATGACTGAATATCTTGTTCTCCTGTCTCCATGTCAATCTCCTGAGCTTGAGGACACAGTGAAGGAATGACATACTGCGGAATTATTCAAGTCTGTTGACTGTGCTAAGCAACCCCCAATCAGACATTGATATGTGTAGTGTTCACAGGGGCATTACCCTGATTTTTTGGACGTTGGCAACGAAGAATGTTCTTAAAGTCACTTTCTGACAACACATTTGGCCTGTTTTAGCCCAGAAAATATAACCATCAAATTCACTGTTATCCAGAAACACCCATTAGACAAGACATGGCTGGCTGAGCCCACGTGCAGCCAGGACTCCCTTATACCAAACCTGGGAAAGCTCTCTCTTTTCTATTAAGAAGTACTGACCCATGAGGGATTAAACCCCTTCAACGGCAGTCCTCTCATGAGTGATAAAGCTCCTTTTGTCTGCAAAGCTACTTTTGCCTAAATAGAATCGGTGATGTTTAGTCAACCCACAAATGTGTCATGAAGTATGAGAGAACACAGGAAAAATAACCAAGAGCATACAGCTACTGTACCAGATAAGACAGTAGATTGTAAAACAAAGCTATCAGTCAATTATTGTCAGGAAAAGTAGCGGGTGCAGCATAAGGAAAAACAAGTAGAGAATATGCATACATAGCGATGTCTCTAAAACACAAGACCCTTTTTCAGAGGCAGTGAAAATTACTAAACACATTTGCCAGCCCACTGCTCCCATGGGCTCCAAGACATATTTCTTCAAAGACTGAGGCATGAAGAGAGGTACCTACCTTCTGACCTTAGGCCCAGAATAGGAATTAATCTCTGATTACACATCCATAGTAAAATTTGGAAGAATAAATTTACAGGCTAAAAGGTGAAATCCCCTCAATGCTTCTCCACCTCCCACCTCTGAATCTGTAGCACAAGGTACTTCCCTTATGACACTGATTGGGGTTGTGTTCTATTACAGGAATTTGTGCGCAATTTTGTCTGTGTCTTGTTTACCTTCCCGACCTCTCTTGCATCTCCTTGAACAGTGCTACGCTCTGAGGAGGCCTCGGTTAATGCTTGTAGAATAGAAGTGGTTGCCTACCCTTCAGGAGCCGTCAAGATGAGTTTAATAATGCTTTTTGAAGGTGATTTCAGGAGCTGATTATCCAGTTGTTGTTTCAGCTCATCTCCTAGCTACAGCTCCTTCTTCAGTAACCCGCCTACCTCTTGGTCATTTGCCTCTCATTAGTGCCTTTCATGAAAGCATACTGGGAAGGAAGAGGATGTGAAATTCAAATGAAATGCCTGTTAGTTTGACAGTAGGAAAAGACAGATAAATACTGAGTGACTCAAGATTTTATATTATCTGTAGATTTAAATTATCCAAACCATGCCTAATCCTCATTAGGATGGATAGTCAAGGTCTTGCCAGAATGGTTACATTCACTACACGGCAGTTATGCAGCAAGCTATCCTACAAGCCTTTGCAGATGTTCTACGTTGATGATCTTTCATAAAGAGTGGCTGAAGCAAAGAAAAATGCTGCAGATGTAATCCTAAAAACAGTAGCTATAAACATGGGCTTTCAAATGTCACCTATCACCCACGGCTGTACTAAGCACCACTTACATAAGTTGACAGTTTTCCTCCAAAGAACAACAAATGCTCTTTATGCATAATGGGGTTATCCAGTGAAGGGCTAGGGAAACCAGCAGGTTTTACAGAGGGAGAGGTGGACTCAGAGGGAAGCTGAATGGCTTCCATAATGTCAAAGAAGAAGATGGAAGCCTTCAATTCTCCCAAGTCACCAGCTGACTGGACAAATGCTTCCTGAGTTGAGCTGTGCTTTCTGCCTACACATGGTGTGCTGGGGAAAAAAGGAATGACAGGCTTTCATTTTTCAATGATAGTTTATTGCAGCAAATATTGCCACTTTGTGACAGATCCAACAGGGAAATCAGACTAAATGAGGAGACAGTGGCCCTTTGTGACAGAGAGAAGACCCAAGCCACACTGGCCATGGCTGTGATTTTCTGCCAATCTGAATAGGTCAGGAAAGAATATACCAGTCTGAGTAATTCATTGTCAAGTTGAGATCTGTAGCAATGAAAACTAGAGAAAAGTCACTTTCAAAAGAAATAGCTGGTTTTCCCAGTGTGAGGGAAAGGCTCCAGTTGACCTAGTTTGGTGCTGAGGACCTGCAGGAAGAAAATGAATTGCAAAATTCATGACTTAATCCCAATGCCAATCTGGTTGCTGGCAATTTGGGGTTTAAACACTCTAGCCCTCAAACTCATCATTTTATATGTTTAATCTGTAAGCAGGAATTTCCAAAGAAGCTGTGTGTTGGATGGCTCAGGCTTTCCTTTATCTAACTCTATTGATCACTGCCAGGCATTCAGCTAGATGCTGAGAACGCAGCAGGAAGAAGCTGTATTTTCTGACTTCGTGGAGCTAACCATCCATCAGAGGTGCTGAGAACATAAATTAATGCTAGATACCTGGGAGAACCTGCTAGAAGGCTGTCACAAGGGATAATGAAGGTGTGAAGCTGGAAAAGTATCCAACACAATCAAGAAATATTTAAGAGAAAAATTGGAAGCATTTGGTAATGTTTAATGTAGGGGGTAAGAAAAATTGGACTTCAAGTTCTTGGCTTCATTGACAGCGGGATTGTTCCTGGGAGGACACATGCTTTGGAAGGGTCAGTGAGGAAGACGACGGGCTCAGATGTGGGTGAGCTGAGCCAAAGGACATTACAGGACACTGGGTCATGTATGTAGCACATGAAGGTATCTAAGAATCTGGTTGGGTGTCATCAACACATCTGTGGCAGCTGAGCCAGAGGAATGGATGAAATTGCTCAACATCTGCAGGGAAATCTGGTTAGAAGGCTGAGCATGATATTCTGGGGAAAACCAACATTTAAGGATAGGATGACGAATTAGAATCCACAAAGGATGCCAAGTAGGAACTGTCAAAGAGGCCAGAGGGATGATGACACCACATGGGGAGAGGGTTCCAAAGTGGGAGTGAGCCACCCTGTCCAGTGCCCTTCGGTAGGCTGAGTGCCACCTGCTTGCCTTCAGCAGTTAGGAAGGCCCACAGTGACCCTGGCAAAAGCACTTTCACTGGCGTGAAGGGGCTGAACACCAGAGGGAAGAGGGCTGATGAATGAATAGCAAAGTGGAAATAAGAGGCAACGAGTATAGATTCATGTTCCAGTACCAGCTGGCACACCAGAATCTCCCAGATGGCTTGCTGAAAAACGTATCTAAGCCATACTCTGAATCTTCTGAATCCAAACCTCTAAAGGGGTACCTAGGAATCTGTATTTTCTGAGGTGCTCCTGGCGATTTTGATGATGTACAAGTTGATTGGCAAAAGTAGACTATTCTTTCCAGACACCTGACACAGAATGTAACGAGAGAGACAGAGCAGGAGCCTGATTTAGATGGGAGTGGGAAGCAGAGATCAACACGGGAGAGACTTGAGCCTATTTACGGGTTTGGTGTCAGGGCGAAAGGAATGATAGGTTGAGGCTTCAGGAGAGAAAAGGCAGGAGATCCTGGGAATGTTACTGCTTACCACACAAAAAGAATTCAATAAATGTAGTCCTCTCTCTTTTCATTTTCCCTGTAGCAGAACGAAATTTCTAGCACAGTTATGAGTAATTGAATTCTCTCACTGCTAGTATATCTTGATTCATTCCCAGTTACACTGAATAATAAGGAATGACCAGCTTGTAGGGAAAGATCTAGGTGCACACCACAATTTAACTGGCTCTGCTACAGAGCTCTGTAGTGTGAGGTAGTAGCTATGTAAAAAATGGTGTACATCCTTCTTTTGTCACTATTTTAATCCTGAATGACTGAGAAGACAGGCTGTCTGAGAGCATAATATAACTTTGACTAAATTATGAAAAGAAAATCTGATGCACTTCTCCTTTCAAGAAATCTGTGATAGGATAATTTCAAGGAAGAATTCCTGCAGTGCAGTGTGTGTGTGTGTGTGTGTGTGTGTGTGTGTGTGCCCGTGCGCACCCTTGCTTCAGAAGATTCAGCTCCTAAGTTACCTTCTTAAATAACAGTCCTACACACATGACATCATAATAGTCTCCACAGCAACTGTGAATGATATTACAAACCTGTCTGGGACTTAATGGGAAAGATAAGCAAGAAGACAAGAGTGGACAGTCTCCGAAGTAACAAATGCGCTTTTTCCATGGAAACACCGCCTTGTGGAAAAGAAAAGAAAGTGCAGATAATAGACATAGGTACACAATAGTTCCTAAATATAGCATTTCACTAAGCACTCTGTCAATTGCAATTTAAACACCATTCAACCTATGAGAATAATGGCTGGAAGAAAAGCTTCCCCCAGTTTCAGGTTTCAAGAGAGGAGGGCAGAGGCATTTTTCTTGAAGTCATTCATCACCTATCATCACAGCTGCTCACAAAAGAGGACAAATGTGAATGGAGCAAAGATACTGGTAAGCTTTCAGGTTTGCTCCACTTTAAGAAAACACCAAAGAAGAGAAGCTAAATTTGGGCCAGATAAATTACCAGGAGATAATTAGCATTATAAAAAAATCCCCTTATGGAAATGAATAAAGGCATGTGGAAGAAACTGCAGAAGTTTGCCCTCAAGAATCCTGAGGAAAAGCTTAAGGCCTGGGCTGGGTCCTTTTCTCGCCCATGTGCCCAAGCGTGGAGTCTTGGACATTGCCATCATAAATAAAACTGCCCTGATTTCCACCCCCCCACAAAAAAATCCCATTAGGAGGAAAAGCTAGATTCCTTTGAAGTAGCAAGCTCTGTAGTGAGCATATGATAAAATTTACATTATTAAGCAATTTATGAGAATATTTGCTACCCATGCTAATGATACAGTGCACACACGCATTCCTTGGAAGTCAGGGGCCCCTTACTGATGGCCCACTATGGGCAGACACCATGCTATGTCCTGGACATCCAATTATCTGAACTCCCATCCATAACCAAATAAGAAAGACGGTATCATTGTGTGGGTTAAATGAGGAAATGGTGGTTGCTGCGGGAATAAAGCCCCCCAGGACACACAGTGGGTGTCAAGCTATGATTCAGACCTATTTCTGACTCCAAGGCCCCTCAGTTCGTTCACAGGGCTGTGTCACCTCCCTGCACAGACTCCATCATTTACAAAGCTCCGACCCTACCTTTTCCTGTAATTGTTCCATGATTAATGTACTCATCCTTATAATGCCGTCACCCTATTTATCAATAGCAAGCACACTTTGCTGTCTACATTATAATCATTGGCTGTCAGAGGAAAGGGAGACTTCAAGAGAATCTGTTCAAGAATGCATTTTATTCTGAGGAAACCGAAGTCCAAAGAGAGTGAATTCCTTCCACAGAAATGAGACCTGAGTCACAGTCTCGCCTGGCTCTGGAATCCCAGCTTCTCCCTACCCCACGTCCTCTCTGACCTAACTCTGGTTATTTGTTGTTGATAAATTATTTTCCTAAGGGGGCATCTATCTATCCCCTCTTCCTTCCCCTCTCTTTATTCCTTCCAACATTGCTGGAGATTCAAGAGCCATTTTATATGATAAAAGTTTAAGTTACAAGGAATGGTTTCACAAGACTCAGTTAACTGCTAAAAAGGAGACCTTCAGAGGAGGTGACTGCCATTTTCCATCCCTCCTCAACCCATCGTCAAGTTGTACTCCCTTAAGTTGTGTGTATCTTCTCTAAGGGAACAAACTTCACCTATAAATCAAACCATCGACCTTATTTGCTCATAGAGGGCCACTGAAATTACTGCCTGTGTTCTCCTTACTAACCTTTATATGAAAGAGGTCTCTCTCTCATTAATCTGTGACGAACACTGACTAATAGGAACATGAGTTACATGCATATCAAAGAACATTCCAATGATTCGACAACATTCAATTTTCTTTGAAGGTCTTTAAGAAGTGAGACATCTCTAAATTATCCATCACTAATAAATGTGAAATTGCAGGCTGATTAAGATTCACAGGGTGAGGAAATCTATGTCTAGTTCAACAATGCTGCAGCTTTAGTAGTAAAATCCACTCATTCCTTTCTCAAGTACAGGTCACTGGTTGGATTAAAAGTATAGTTATATCAAATGGGCTCTTACTGCGATGAAGAGCATTAGTGATGGGGGGCCCTCATAGCAGGACAAGTGACATGCATAGTTCATGAGAAGTAAAATAAGCAACCTTCCAAGCTAGCAGAGCCAACGGAGAGGAGGTATCTGCCTTGACAGCCATCCCGTTTACTCCACACTCTCCTGAACTCTCTGGGGTTGGGGACAAAATCTAAACGTCACAATCATCCCAGTTCCTCATGAAAACTGATTTCATTTCTCCATCAGGACAAAGTTCTAGAACTACTTTCCATTTGTTCTGGAGTTGGCATTTATGAGAAATTTTAGTGTCTTTTGGGATATGATAATTGGCCCAAGAAAAGACTCAAGCAAGTATCAGAAGAGAAGCCACTGGCATTTGACAAATGAACTTATTAAGGAAAACATCAGGTTCTTTTATTGAAGGAAAAAAATACTGGGATATGCCACTTAACCTAAAAGATAAAACGGCCGGTTATTTTACCAGCAAAATGGGTTTATTCAGGATTAGCAAAGAACTGCAGTTCGGGACATGCAAAATCATGGGCAAATCGCACAAACTAAGGAGAGGAACAATATTTTAAGGGGGAAGAAGGAGGAAGTTAAGAGGAGTTGCTTTGAATGAAAATCCATTGGAGAAAAGCAAGAGCTCAGGGTGATGATGACGGTTTCTCATTGGCTCGGGGAGTTGATTTCTTACAGGAGATGCAATCTACATCTTTGCCTGTTGGGACCTATAACTGATGATTCTTTTCTGTTAAGAATTCTGTTGAGGGAGACTAATGACAACAACAACACAAAGCCACAACTTCGGTGGGACACAGCAAAGGCAGTTCTAAGAGGAAAGTATATTGCAATCCAGGTCTATTTAAAGAAAGAAGAACATTCCCAAATGAATAGTCTAAAGACACAATTACTGAAATTGGAAAAAGAAGAACAAACGAGGCCCAAAGTCACCAGAAGGAGGGACATAATAAAGATTAGAGAAGAAATAAATAAAATTGAGAAGAATAAAACAATAGAAAAAATCAATGAAACCAAGAGCTGGTTCTTTGAAAAAATAAACAAAATAGATAAACCCCTAGCCAGACTCATTAAGAGAAAAAGAGAATCTACACACATAAACACAATCAGAAATGAGAAAGGAAAAATCACGACGGACCCCACAGAAATACAAAGAATCATAAGAGAATATTATGAGAATCTATATGCTAACAAGCTGGAAAACAAAGAAGAAATGGACAACTTCTTAGAAAAATACAACCTTCCAAGACTGACCAAGCAAGAAACAGAAAAACTAAACAGACCAATCACCAGTGACGAAATCGAATTGGTAATCAAAAAACTACCCAAGAACAAAACCCCTGGGCCTGATGGATTCACCTCTGAATTCTAACAGACATATAGAGAAGAAATAACACCGATTCTCCTTAAAGTTTTCCAAAAAATAGAAGAGGAGGGAATACTTCCAAACTCATTCTATGAAGCCAGCATCACTCTAATACCAAAACCGGGCAAAGACCTCACCAAAAAAGAAAATTACAGACCAATATCCCTGATGAACGTAGATGCAAAAATACTCAACAAAATATTAGCAAACCGAATTCAAAAATACATCAAGAGGATCATACACCATGATCAAGTGGGATTCATCCCAGGGATGCAAGGATGGTACAACATTCGAAAATCCATCAACATCATCCACCACATCAACAAAAAGAAGAACAAAAACCACATGATCATCTCCATAGATGCTGAAAAAGCATTTGACAAAATTCAGCATCCATTCCTGATTAAAACTCTCAACAAAATGGGTATAGAGGGCAAGTACCTCAACATCATAAAGGCTATATATGACAAACCCACAGCTAACATCATACTTAACGGCGAGACGCTGAAAGCTTTTCATCTAAGATCGGGAACAAGACAAGGATGCCCACTCTCTCCACTGTTATTCAACATAGTACTGGAGGTCCTAGCCACAGCAATCAGACAAAACAAAGACATACAAGGCATCCAGATTGGTAAAGAAGAAGTCAAATTGTCACTATTTGCAGATGACATGATACTGTACATAAAAAACCCTAAAGACTCCATTCCAAAACTACTAGAACTAATATCTGAATTCAGCAAAGTTGCAGGATACAAAATTAACACACAGAAATCTGTTGCTTTCCTATACACTAATGATGAACTAACAGAAAGAGAAATCAGAAAAACAATTCCATTCACAATTGCATCAAAAAGAATAAAATACCTAGGAATAAACCTAACGAAGGAAGTGAAAGACCTGTACTCTGAAAACTACAAGACACTCCTAAGAGAAATTAAAGAGGACACTAACAAATGGAAATGCATCCCATGCTCTTGGCTAGGAAGAATAAATATTGTCAAAATGGCTATACTACCTAAAGCAATCTACAGATTCAATGCAATCCCTATCAAACTACCAACAGCTTTCTTCAATGAACTGGAACAAATAATTCTAAAATTCATATGGAACCACAAAAGACCCCGAATAGCCAAAGCAATCCTGAGAAGGAGGAATAAAACAGGGGAATTACACTCCCTGACTTCAAGCTCTACTACAAAGCCACAGTAATCAAGACAATTTGGTATTGGCACAAAAACAGACCCACAGACCAGTGGAACAGAATAGAAAATCCAAACATTAACCCAAACATATACAGTCAATTAATATTTGATAAAAGTGCCTTGGATGTACAATGGGGAGATGACAGACTCTTCAGCAGCTGGTGTTGGAAAAACTGGACAGCTACATGTAAGAGAATGAAACTGGACTACTGTCTAGCCCCATACACAAAGGTAAACTCAAGGTGGATCAAAGACCTGAATGTAAGTCATGAAACCATAAAACTCTTAGAAAAAAACATAGGCAAAAATCTCTTGGACATAAACATGAGCAACTTCTTCATGAACATATCTCCCCGGGCAAGGGAAACAAAAGCAAAAATGAACAAGTGGGACTATATCAAGCTGAAAAGCTTCTGTACAGCAAAGGACACCATCAGTAGAACAAAAAGACATCCTACAGTATGGGAGAATATATTCATAAAAAACGTATCTGATAAAGGGTTGACATCCAAAATATATAAAGAACTCATGCACCTTAACAAACAGAAAGCAAATAATCCAATTAAGAAATGGGCAGAGGACATGAATAGACACTTCTCCAAAGAAGAAATTCAGATGGCCAACAGGCACATGAAAAGATGCTCCACATCGCTAATCATCAGAGAAATGCAGATTAAAACCACAATGAGATATCACCTCACACCAGTGAGGATGGCCAACATCCAAAACACAAACAACAACAAATGTTGGCGAGGATGTGGAGAAAAGGGAACCCTCCTACACTGCTGGTGGGACTGCAAATTAGTTCAACCATTGTGGAAAGCAGTATGGAGGTTCCTCAAAAAACTCAAAATAGAAATACCATTTGACCCAGGAATTCCACTCCTAGGAATTTACCCTAAGAATGCAGCAGCCCAATTTGAAAAGGACAGATGCACCCCTATGTTTATTGCAGCACTATTTACAATAGCCAAGAAATGGAAGCAACCTAAGTGTCCATCAGTAGATGAATGGATAAAGAAGATGTGGTACATATACACAATGGAATATTATTCAGCCATAAGAAGAAAACAAATCCTACCATATGCAACAACATGGATGGAGCTAGAGGGTATTATGCTCAGTGAAATAAGCCAAGCCGAAAAAGACAAGTATCAAATGATTTCACTCATATGTGGAGTATAAGAACAAAGAAAAAATACTGAAGGAACAAAACAGCAGCAGACTCACAGAACCCAAGAACGGACTAATAGTTACCAAAGGGAAAGGGACTGGGGAAAATGGGCGGGAAGGGAGGGATAAGAGGGAAAAAGGGGCATTACGATTAGCAGATGTAATGTTGGGGGGGCACGGGGAGGGCAGTACAACTCAGAGAAGACAAGTAGTGATTCTATAGCATCTCACTACGCTGATGGACAGTGACTGTAATGGGGTTGGTGGGGGGGACCTGATGAAGGGGTAGTTTAATAATCGTAATATTGCACATGTAATTGTAGATTAATGATAATAAAATAAATTATATTAAAAAAAAACCTAGCACTTAACTAGAAAAAAAAAAAGAATTCTGTTGAGGTCCATACTTGACAGTTTTTCCCCAAATTGACATTGAGCGGTACGTGCTCCACCTTCTAGCCTCTGGACTCCACTTCAGTGAGATCTCCCTTTATTCATTTTCACAGCCATGACAATGTCAAACTTCCTTTTCCTTGATCTAAAAAAAAAAAAATCTTTCTGCTTAGCCAACAAAATGATGGACATAAATGCTTTTCTTGGACCTCTCTAACCTAAAAAGTCCCAGGATGTTTTTTTCTCTTAATTTCCTGATTAAACCATGAATCAATCTGCCTACCAAATTAAATCTCAACTTCTGAAACTGTTATCTCAATTGTCCTCCTTTAAAATGAACTCTCAATAACAGTAATTCAGGCAAATACAATTCCAGTGACTTTCTTCAGTTAGGAAGAAACACAACCTTGGGTAAATCCAAAGTCAGGTTTCAGGCCTTTTCCAGGGGCTGTTAAGAGAAGGAGTTTTCCAGAGTAATACTTGGTGGTTTTCCAAACCTCAGGAATCTTCCAGCTAATCCTCCATTAAGATGTCATTTGTTTAGTTCACTTCAAACTCTGGCTATTTTCTTGCATTTTTCTAAAAACAAGGAGATCTGTGGAAATCATTTTGTCAAGAAATTTCGCAAGTCACTTACCATGCTCATGAATTATTTAATTAAACTCAGGAAGACCCTCTGCCCAATGTGTTTCTCCTCTCTGGGTCACAGTTTATCTCTGCCTTCAGCAGGACCCAGTGTTTCAAAGTGACGAAGGGAGAGGAATCTCAGGTCTGGAGTTAGCTATGTATGTCTCAGAATTTGGACAATATTCACTATACTGCTTTAAAATATATATTGAATGATACTGACTTAGGGACTGACATTCTACCCACCCTACCTCGCCCCATAGAGCATCAAATGACCACAGCCAATTACAACTTTGGGGAAATACCGGGTCAGTGTGGTGTCTGAGTATATTTAGCTGGTAAATTTGACAGCCACATCTTTGATCTTTGGGCTATTGCTGAGTTTTGTTGGGGGCTCCAGCTGACAAAATGATTGTGGAAAGCTTCTAGAGACTGGTTTTGCTGGCCCAAGGTGTCATTCTCAGTGATGACAGCCACTTGAGGAGGGGTGAGTTGAAACACGGATTAATGTCATCCAAGAAGAATGTCTTCAATGTCAGAATTTGACAGCCTGTGTATAAGCTGGACAGCCCATGGTTTCTCCATGGTACCCCTCCCTTAGGACCTGTCAGGAGACTAAACCAATAAATCAAGATAAACACAGAAATAAAGGGGATGCATAGGCATAAAATCAAAGTCAAGAAAGAAGTGGCTTATATGGCCATAATACTATATTAAAGCAAAATGTGGCATGGGCAGCTTAGCGTGAAACCGATTTCATTCTCTTACCCCTGCATCCACCAAGCCTCCTTTTGTGTTCCTAAGTGAATGGCTCCACGCTCACTTCTATGGGTTGAACTGTGTCCTTCCCAAATCATGGATGTTGGAGTTCTAACACCCTGCACCTCTAAATGTGATTTGGAGGTAAGGCCTTTATAGAGGTTAGCAAGTTAAAATGAGGTTATTAGGGTGGTCCCTAATTCAGGAGGACTGGTGGTCTTAAAAAGGGAAAAATTTGGACACAGAGGGAAAATTATGCGAAGAGGCAAAGGAAGAAGACGGCCATTTACAAGCCAATGAGAGAGGCTGTGGACAGATCCTTCCTTGAGAGCTCTGCTGACCCCTGGAGTTCAGACTTCTGGCCTCCAGAACTACCAGCCAATATATTTCTGCTTAAGCCATCCACTTGGTGGTACTTTACACAGCAGCCCCAGCAAACTGAAACACCAGACCCTGACATTCCCCCTTTGTCTCTCTCTCTCTCTCTCAACCTATAGCCAAGCAGTATTTGGTCCCACCAGTTCTATCTACTTAATATTTTCAGAATCTGTTCACTTTTCCCTACCCCATTATTAGATTTTAGTTCAGACCATCATCGTCTTTAACGTGGATCCCCACCAGAAGTCTCCAGCTGGTCAGCCGGCCTTGAATCTGCCATCTCATAATTCTCACTGATGCCTTTCTACAATGCAAATCTGTTTCTAAACCTTCAGTGCACACCTCCTGTCATCAGAGTGGAGAAAGTCTACACATGCCAGCCCTTCAGGATCTGACCCAGCCAACTTCTAACTTCTATCTTGTTAATTTCTCCTTCCTTAAATCCATGGTTCCAGGGTTACCTGGTTTTCTAAACCTGCCAGGTTTGCCCATCTTGACATGTTTCTCTTTGTTACCCTCTGCAGGGAACATCCTTCCCTTTGCTCTTCACCTGGCAAAACACTGCCAACCACTGCCAGTTGTCATCACTTCCAGGAGATGGTTTGGGAAGCTTTCTCTGATCCCAGTTGGGCTTAGTTCCTTTCCTGAACTGCTTCCATAGTACCTGTGCATGGCTCTGTCAAAAGACTTGCTACATGGCACTGTAAAAGCTTTTGCCTGTAGGCAGTTTGGGAGCAGGGGCCATGTCTGTTTTGTTTACTTTTGTATCCAGCACAGTGCTGGGCATACAGTAAGAGCTTCATACATCTTGTTGAATGGGGTAAAAAGCTTTAATACTCAAAAGCAGATGATACTAATTCTATAATATTGAAATAAATGCTATAACTTAAAAACAACCACAGGATCTTTTTTTTCATAATTTAGTATGTTTTATAAAGCAGAGATCACTTGATGCATTATCTTGCCCTTGTACAACATTGATACCGTGTGGTCCCATTCTCTTTTTGGTACCCATAACAAAAAAAATGAGTTGACATATCCTCTGACAATCCATCTAATTTAAGACTAATTAAGATCAATCTGATTTAAGTCAGTTATGCAATTCTAACAAGCACATATATACTGTGAGAACTGCTGAATGTTGTACATTAAGTAAGGCAGTGGCGGGGGTGGGAGTGAAGAAGGCAGGTGGCATGGAGAAGATTGAAAATAATAAAATGAGTAAGACAAGGTCTCTGTCTTGAATAAACTCACAGATCATAGGGCAAAGCACACCTCCTCTGCAATATTTAATTAGCCTGCTCCATGAACTATGGCGGGTCTACATGACAGAAACCTTTTGTGTTCAGGTTCTTTTTAAAATTTTTAAGATGACGTCGGGGCTGAACCCCAAAGCTTTCAAGAGCAAAGAATGAAAGACACTCCCAGACATCCCTGAGGTCAGCTTCCTTATGGGAGTTTTCCTGAACCCAAAACTTGCTGGGAGGCCACTCTGGGGGCACTGTCAGTCAGTCAGTGACTGATTTATTGTGCTGGAAACACCCGAAAACACAGCCATAATTCTTGGAGAGGAAGCTGTTCACACAGCAGAGGCAGACATGAGGCTGCTTTGGCCCCAAGTTTCTCACATGGAGTCTCAGGGAAGAAGAACATCATTTCAGGCAGAGGATTTAAACTGCTTTTTATTAACCTCTGTGGCTTCGCTAAGAAACCAGTAGGGCTCAGCTGAGAACTCTGTGACCCTGTACTTGAGAAGCTCTTCTCCCTCTCCTTTGAGCTGGTTTTCCATTACTTCTCCCTAAAATTTCATGAAAACAGGTCACGCATGACTTCTGAAGTGCAATGCTTCTGCTTGAAGGTTGATATACAAATACACACAGCATGCCTGTTTCCAATCACAAGGGGAAACCTAGGATGCTCCCCAGGCGTGAAGGCTGAGGAAGCAGCAATGATGGGTCCACCGTCAAATCTCACTCAGCTATGATCTCACCCTCTGCCTCTCTGTCTCTTTGTTCGGGTAAACACTTGGTGGTTTGCCTCCAAAGAATTGCTCAGTAAGGGATTATTGGGGATACCGTGTATGATCAATAAATAATACTTAACACAAAAAACAACTGCATTAATAAGAGAGACCGATCTCAGAAACTTTTGTAATTACGTTCTACCAAATTTCTTAAGATGCTGGGAGAAAACTAACTAGGGACTAATGGTGAGGACAGTATTGGTACCTACAATGGAGCTGCTACTCAACAAAACCCTATAAATCAGTGGATCTAAAATTTCAAGACATTAGAATTATGTGGGTTGTTAAAATGCGAGCTACTGTGTCAAAACCTGTTTTTTATTCTTTTTTCTTTGATATATTTTTAAAATTGATGTATAGTTGATAAACAATATTATATTGGTTCCAAGTATATAACCTAGCGATTCAACAGTTATATACATTATTAAATCCTTACCCCAACTAGTGTGGTCACTATCTGTCAACATAGAAAGATGGTACAGAACTACTGACTATATTTTCTACACTGTACTTTCACCCCTGTGAGTAATTTGTTATGATGGAGACAAAATCTGATTTTTAAACAAGCATCCCAGGGGTTTCTGATAGAGGGGTTCTGTTGACCAAGCCATGAGAAACAACACTGTGGATGTTCATTCAGGTGGGCTTTCATTATAGGTTCATACAACTCTAATGCCATTCCTATCACTGGAACTCAAGCAACTCAAAGGACAGACCTTAGGGATCACAAACCGCAAAGAACAGCCTGGGTTATAAGGATATGCCTTTATAGTACAAGAGCAAGCAGAAGAACAATCCTGATCACTTATAGTGGAAGAAACAAGATGGTCATGAGCTACATATGCCGTGGAAACTAACGATGTCGCAGCGGCATTTGGAGGAGTGAGCCAGATCGCACGGTGACCCTCTGCCAGGGGTCTTTGTGGGACAGTTCATTAACCTTCTCCATCTTCCTAGAAGAACTGATCTGGTTGAATGAGCTTCAGAATCTCAAGGAGGCGGATTTGAGAATGAAATTTAAGCCTTAAGAATAAGCAAGAAGTATTGGTGATTTAATACAGGGGGGAAAAGTTATTTTTCGACTATCTTAAAACTAATTTTTATTTTCTTCTGACTTCTTGCACCAGGCAAAGAGTCCTGTTCTTTCCATTTCTGTTGTTTGCATATTCTGGACCCCCTGACAAATCTAGAGCCCATGAAAATGCATTTCCTGCTTGACTGGGAAGGAGGAGACTTTGAAGGCAGAGTCAAAGTTTGGAATAAAAATCAGGAGGTAGTTTTCAAGATCAAGCCTTCATTGAGGATGGCAATTGTTAAGGGCTGCATGTTCATTTCCCCCCAAATTTGTATTTTGAACCTTAATGCCCATTGTAACATTTGGAGATGGGCACCTTTGAGAAGCAATTAGGTCATGAGGATGGAACCTTCATGATGGGATTAGTATACTACTAATAAAAATAGAGCTGAAAGAGCTTCCTTCCTCTCTCTCTTACCTCCACCTCCTGAGGAAACAATCAGGAGACGGCTATCTGCAAACCACGAAGAGAGCTCTCACCGGACACTGGATCCGACAGCACCTTGATCTTGGATTTACCAGATACCAAAACTGTGAGAAATAAATGTTTGTTTTTTCAGCCATCCAGTTAATGGCATTTTGTTATAGCAGCCCCAAAATGACTAAGGCAGTGATGGAAAGGACAGTAACAGCAAGAAAAAAAAAAAATCAAAATCAAATAAAAGAATCTTTGATGGAAATAAATCCAGTGGACTCAATCTTCAATTAAAAATATAAATTGCAAAAAGGATGTTAAAAGTAATGAAAGAATAAAGGTATGAGAGTGTACTGAATTAAAAAACAACTAAAATTTTCTTTAATTAGCTTAGGAGATGATATGATTGAAACTTGTTTTAAAAAGGTAAGATTTTTGCTATAGGAAGCCACCAGAAATAAAGGTGGAAAGAAGAAATAGACTACTTAAATAAACCTATAACAAGTAGAGAGATTAATAATAATAATAACTTTTTAAAAACCTTCCCAAAAATAAAATCCCAAAATTCAGATGGCTTCACTGGTGAATTCTACCAAACACTCAAAGATAAATTAATACCAATTTTCCCCAAATTCTTCTAAAAAATATGGGAGAAAGGAATACTTTCTAACTCATTCTATGACAGTAGTATTACCCTGACACCAAAACCATCATAAGAAAACTACAGAGCCATATCTCTTATGAATATATGTGCAAAAATCCTCAACAAAATCCACAGCAAAATAATTCATCAAAGTATAAAAGGAATTATACAACATGTCCAACTGAGATTTATCCCAGGAATACAAGGTTAGTTTAACATCTGAAAATCAATTAATAATACTCTGTTTCGACAGTCTTAAGAACAAAAACCACATGACCATCCTAGTACATTCAGAAAAGTGAAAAATCCAACATAACTTTCATGATTAAAACATTGAAGAAATTAGGACTAGAAGAGGACTTCCTCAACTTGGAAGAGGGAATCTATAAAAAACCCACAGCTAAAATAATACTCAGTGGTGAAATACTGGGTGCTTTCTCTCTTAGTTCAGGAATAAGACAAGGATGTATGCTCTTGCCACTTCAATTTGATGCTATATTGGAACTTCAGCCATGAAAATTAGTGAAGAAAAAAAAAAGACATCAATGTAGGAAAAGAAGAAGTACAACTATTTCTAGTGTAGATGACATGATCTTATATATAGGAAACCTTAAGGAATCTACAAAACAATATCAGAGTTAATGGATGAGTTCAAGAAAGGTTACAGGATACAAGATCAATATATAAAAAAGTCAACTGTATTTATATGCACTAGCAATGAATAATCCAAAAGGAATGCAAGATAGTAATTCCATCTGTGATAGTATCAAAAAGAGTGAAATCCATAGGAATTAATTTCACAAATAAGTGCATGACTTATACTCTGAAAACTACAAAATGTTGTTGAAAGAAATTAAAGAAGACAAATAAACAGAAAGCTATCCCTTGTTCATAGATCAGCAGACTAAATAGTGTTATGATGGGAATATTCCCTAAATTTAAATAAAGATTCACCCAATACCTACAAAGATCCCAGCTGGCTTATTTATTTATTTATTTTAGAAATTAACAAGCTAATCTTAAAATTCACATGGAAACACAAGGGACAATATGGCCAAAACTATCTTGAAAACAAAGAACAGAGTTGGGTGAGTCACTTTTGCTTATTTCAGAGCTTACTACAGAGCTACAGTAATCAAAACAGCATGGTACTAGCATTAGGATAGACATACATTTCTACAGAATACAATTCATAGTCCAGATATGATCAACCAATTTTCAACAAAGGCACCAAGAGAATTCAATGGACACAAAGCAGTCTATACAACAAATGGCTCTGGGATAACTGGATTTCCACATGCAAATGAATAAAGTTAGATCACTATTCACCCCATACAAAAATAAAACAAAACAAAACAAACCTCAAAATGACTCATAGACCTAAACCTATGTAATTCGTAGAAGAAAATATAATATTAAATTCCCATGACCTGAACTGGGCAAGGCTTTCTTAGAAATGACTTCGAAAGCACATGTGACAAATGATAAACAATAAGAGTTCATAATAATTTTATTCTTTTTTTTTCACATTCTGCTTTTTTTTTGTTATCATTAATTTACAATTACATGTGCAATATTACGATTATTAAACTACCCCTTCATCAGGTCCCCCCCACCAACCCCATTACAGTCACTGTCCATCAGCGCAGCGAGATGCCACAGAATCATTACTTGTCCTCTCTGAGTTGCACTGCCCCCCCCTTTGCCCCCACAACATTACATCTGCCAATCGTAATGCCCCTTTTTCCCTCTTATCCCTCTGTTCCCGCCCATTTTCCCCAGTCCCTTTCCCTTTGGTAACTATTAGTCCGTTCTTGGGTTCTGTGAGTCTGCTGCTGTTTTGTTCCTTCAGTATTTTTTCTTTGTTCTTATACTCCACATATGAGTGAAATCATTTGATACTTGTCTTTTTCGGCTTGGCTTATTTCACTGAGCATAATACCCTCTAGCTCCATCCATGTTGTTGCAAATGGTAGGATTTGTTTTCTTCTTATGGCTGAATAATATTCCATTGTGTATATGTACCACATCTTCTTTATCCATTCATCTACTGATGGACACTTAGGTTGCTTCCATTTCTTGGCTATTGTAAATAGTGCTGCAATAAACATAGGGGTGCATCTGTCCTTTTCAAATTGGGCTGCTGCATTCTTAGGGTAAATTCCTAGGAGTGGAATTCCTGGGTCAAATGGTATTTCTATTTTGAGTTTTTTTGAGGAACCTCCATACTGCTTTCCACAATGGTTGAACTAATTTGCAGTCCCACCAGCAGTGTAGGAGGGTTCCCTTTTCTCCACATCCTCGCCAACATTTGTTGTTGTTTGTGTTTTGGATGTTGGCCATCCTCACTGGTGTGAGGTGATATCTCATTGTGGTTTTAATCTGCATTTCTCTGATGATTAGCGATGTGGAGCATCTTTTCATGTGCCTGTTGGCCATCTGAATTTCTTCTTTAGAGAAGTGTCTATTCATGTCCTCTGCCCATTTCTTAATTGGATTATTTGCTTTTTGTTTGTTAAGGTGCGTGAGTTCCTTATATATTTTGGATGTCAACCCTTTATCAGATACGTTATTTATGAATATATTCTCCCATACTGTAGGATGTCTTTTTGTTCTACTGATGGTGTCCTTTGCTGTACAGAAGCTTTTCAGCTTCATATAGTCCCACGTGTTCATTTTTGCTTTTGTTTCCCTTGCCCGGGGAGATATGTTCATGAAGAAGTCGCTCATGTTTATGTCCAAGAGATTTTTGCCTATGTTTTTTTCTAAGAGTTTTATGGTTTCATGACTTACATTGAAGTCTTTGATCCACCTTGAGTTTACCTTTGTGTATGGGGCTAGACAGTAGTCCAGTTTCATTCTCTTACATGTAGCTGTCCAGTTTTTCCAACACCAGCTGCTGAAGAGGCTGTCATCTCCCCATTGTATATCCAAGGCACTTTTATCAAATATTAATTGACTGTATATGTTTGGGTTTATGTTTGGATTTTCTATTCTGTTCCACTGGTCTGTGGGTCTGTTTTTGTGCCAATACCAAATTGTCTTGATTACTGTGGCTTTGTAGTAGAGCTTGAAGTCAGGGAGTGTAATTCCCCCTGTTTTATTCCTTCCTTCTCAGGATTGATTTGGCTATTCGGGGTCTTTTGTGGTTCCATATGAATTTTAGAATTATTTGTTCCAGTTCATTGAAAAAGCTGTTGGTAGTTTGATAGGGATTGCATTGAATCTGTAGATTGCTTTAGGTAGTATAGCCATTTTGACAACATTTATTCTTCCTAGCCAAGAGCATGGGATGCATTTCCATTTGTTAGTGTCCTCTTTAATTTCTCTTAGGAGTGTCTTGTAGTTTTCAGAGTACAGGCCTTTCACTTCCTTCGTTAGGTTTATTCCTAGGTATTTTATTCTTTTTGATGCAATTGTGAATGGAATTGTTTTTCTGATTTCTCTTTCTGTTAGTTTATCATTAGTGTATAGGAAAGCAACAGATTTCTGTGTGTTAATTTTGTATCCTGCAACTTTGCTGAATTCAGATATTAGTTCTAGTAGTTTTGGACTGGAGTCTTTAGGGTTTTTTATGTACAGTATCATGTCATCTGCAAATAGTGACAATTTGACTTTTTCTTTACCAATCTGGATGCCTTGTATGTCTTTGTTTTGTCTGATTGCTGTGGCTAGGACCTCCAGTACTATGTTGAATAACAGTGGAGAGAGTGGGCATCCCTTTCTTGTTCCTGATCTTAGATGAAAAGCTTTCAGCGTCTCGCCGTTAAGCATGATGTTAGCTGTGGGTTTGTCATATATAGCCTTTATGATGTTGAGGTACTTGCCGTCTATACCCATTTTGTTGAGAGTTTTAATCAGGAATGGATGCTGAATTGTCAAATGCTTTTTCAGCATCTATGGAGATGATCATGTGGTTTTTGTTCTTCTTTTTGTTGATGTGGTGGATGATGTTGATGGATTTTCGAATGTTGTAC